>JAQQSK010011531.1:0-12243 GCA_028658325.1 Potorous gilbertii
CTTTTCTGGGCATTTTCCCAGCCATTTACTTGATTTCTGAGAGTCCTCTCCACCCCCTGCCTAGATCTGTCCAGGTAGTGCTTGGGGTCTGAGATTCAAATGCTGCTCCCCAGCCTCAGGGCTCTTGGTGGCAGGCCTGGCTGCTATTCCATGGGAGCTTATCTGCTGGTGCTCAGGTCGGGGCAGGGTCGCCTCCCAGGCCCAGTTCCCTCAGGGGGTTTATGCAGAGACCTTTTGTAATGGAGCTGCTGTAGAGCTCCTGCCTGCCTTGGGAGCCTCTGGCCGCCTGTTGCTGCTGCCGCTGCCTCCCGAGGGGTCCTGTGTCCCGGAGACACCCCGCTCCCCTCTCAGCCCGTCTCTTTCACTGACCTGCGAGTCCATGGGTGGAGGGACCTTTGCGGCTGCTGGAGAGTCCATCCCTGAAGCCTGTTTGGCTCTGCTCACTCCTCTCAGCGCTGCGTGGCCAGGGCAGGGCAGGACTGGGCTCCGCTCCCGTCCAGGGCATGATGGACCTTTGGAATCTGTTTTTCAGGGCTCTCTGGAACAGAAATCTCCTTCACTGTGTTGCTGTGCGGCTTCCACTGTTCCAGAATTTGTTGGGAGTTCTTTTTAGAGGAAATCCATGGGCTGTAGGTTCAGAGCTACCAAATGTGTGTACTTTCTACTCCACCATCTTGGCTCCTCCCCCTGAATTTTTTATTTACTTAAAAGAATAATGAGAATGTATTTATCCCCCAAGAATGAAATATAATGAGTAGGCAGACCTCAATACACAGAATGGCAAGCCAGCATTTTCTAGTTTTCTAGCGTTACCCCCTACTGATGAATATCTGAGATTCCAGTAGTACTTCTCTAGCAGGCTGTTTCCTCACTGTTTGTCAACAGAGATATTATGGAAAGACATGGGTGATAGGACATTATTTTAAAAATTCTATTGATCTACAGTCCCATCTGCCACCATCACCATCACCACCACCTCATCTTCAATGAATCATCAGTTGTAACATAGAGAAACTTAAGCAAATACCAGTCATTAAAGCAATCCAGTCTGATGACATAAACAGCACTATGTACCTTTCCCAACTGAGTAAAACAAAATGAATTTAATCTGTTCTCTTGGAACAGATGGTTATTGCAATTAACCTGAAGCTGATAGCATATTAGTGATTTTGTTTATGTTATTATAGTCAATTCAGGAGAAATGAAGTTCTCTGAACCATTGAATGATACGAGATAAAGCTACACAGGAAATGTGTGGGGTTTGGTTGATAGAATTAGACACAACTGTGGGCTATGTCCATCTGAGGAGAGACTTGAGAAGAAGGCAGTCAAGCTTTAGGCGTCCCTTTGAGGAGCCAGATCCTGTGCCTACTAAAACCAAAGTATAGTAAGGGGATGGGGATGGAAGCGGGGTGGAGAGGAAGTTGTGTTCAGAGTGAGCCCAGAGGAAAATGTCACGCTTCACTTACACACTTCATAATGACTGTGACATCAGAGAGTTTGGACCAGTAAAAAGTAATACAACCATCTAGAACTGAGAAAGGATAAACTGGATCTATGAAGGAAATGTGAGCTCTTTAAGATGGAGAGGAGTGCATTTATAGACTCCACAAAGTATTTTTATGGATCCTCAGAACCTAGCAGAAATGCACCTTAGGGAAGCTCATGAAAATTACATGAAGGGAGAAAAAAGTACTTTCATTACAGGGAGATATGAGTCAACCTTTGGCCACAAGCACTCTCTAAGCTTGAATTCACTTTCTCCTGGATTCTTTGCATTCAGACTTTGGGGAAATCTGTTTTGTAACAACTGTTCTTACTAGACTACCTTAGTAAATATTCTCTTGTTCAAGCTAATTAGCTGTGGCTATATAATTATCAACTAATAAGGAGCATAACAGATGGGAGCTCATGAGTGATAACACTAAAAGGAAAAAAAACTAGCTTTCAGGTTATCCTTAGAATCCTGAGGGGAAAAGTAGTCAGCTGACCTCTGGGGATCCAACCAACCAGTGGAAGTTGAGAGAGTGACCCCAGAAGGAGTTCTAGGCTAGCCTATGTTATCAGCAAGAATCAGGCAGGAAAACTCTGGGAATGATCTGTGCAACTTCATATTGAATAAAGATGGGATAACCTTGGACATATTTTTGTAAGCATCATGAACAAAGCCAGTAGACAGGGAGAGGCTGAAAATTTAAAAGAGGGGATGATTTTAGGGGCAACCTCCTGGAAGATACGATAAGAGATACACTCAAGGCACAAGTGAAGAGATTGGTTTCTGTGAGGGTTTTGTTTGTTCCATTTCTTCATGAGAAACTACAGCAACAGAAAAGAGAATGAGGTATGGGGGATGTGATATCCCTATATCTTGGAATAAAACTTTAAAAAGTTAAATTTTATTGATATCTTTTGTTTTTACATAACCTCTATTTCTAAATATATGTCTTCCCTATCTAGTGAGTAATCCCTTGTAATAGAGAATATTTTTTAAAAAGAAAAGTACAACTGAAAGTAGTCTTAATTTCAATACACTTGCCTCTAGTCACACAGTAAATGTTAAAGCCATTACTAAAATCCTTCGTCCAAAAAGGTATATGTTTGGAACAATCATTTCTTACTTGGTAACCAACACATGACTGAAATTCCTGGTCTCTTCAACTCAAGAGGTAGCTGCCAAATTTGGAAACGTCCATCCCTTAGCACTGCTATTCAGTTACCTGTACTTAGCAGAAGAAACAAAACAAAAACAGCCAGGTACTTGAGATCCATTCTCAGACTTGCCTAGGCAAGCATATATTCTCACTGCCATGTGCTTGTAACCACCATATCTGAAGAAGGAAGAGGCAGTGGAGAGAATTCTCCTCCCTTTTCAAGAAGTAGAAGAGAAAATTGGCATAATCTTTAATGACATATGGAAAAGAGAGGAAGAGATAGATCAACAGACACGGAGATAGAGATAGAAAGATATACAAAGAGAGATAGAGACAAAGTGTGTGTGTGTGTGTGTGTGTGTGTGTGAGAGAGAGAGAGAGAGAGAGAGAGAGAGAGAGAGCGCTAGAGGTATTATCCTTTTATATAGTCAATGGGCAAATCTTCCCTGCTCAGTCTGCAATCTTCTTTGGGAGACCCTTCCCCTTTCCAATCATGGAAACAACTAGAAAATAACTAGAAGCCTGTGGATACACACACATATTACATGCACACACAAACACATATATTTGTGTATACATATAAGTGTGTATATATAGTATATGTGTGTGTGATATTGAGTATGTGATATCTATATCTACCTATATATCACATATACACATCTATGCACATACACACACACACACACACACACACACATATATATATATATATATACATATATATATATATGTATGTATATATCCTTTAGCAAGGGGTCAGAGATTATCTCCATGCATTGGATTGTCCTTTATATCCATTATTTGTATAGATAATAAGGCTTCCTTATTACTGAATTAAATAAGCATACATAGAGTGATGCTGGGCATTAGTAACCTGAAAAAATATAGGTCATTGTTTCAAGTTTATTAAAATTTTACTTGCACATAGCCTAAATTCATAGTGGTTTTTATTTCATCTTCTTCCCACAATAAATTTATAAACACAATGTTATAAAGTAACATTTGCTTATTTTAATTTATAATTTTCAACATTTCAATTCAATAAGCATTTATCAATGTGTGCCAGGCACTGTGCTAAGTATTGGGATACAAATTTAAAGAGAGTCCCTGTCTATAAGGTGTTTACAATCTAATAGGGAAAGGTGATACCCAAAAGGAAGCTGAAAAGTCAGAAGGAAGGTTGTGAGGTCTCTAGGAAGGAAGACCTTAGGAAGAGTTTAGTGCCCCACCCTCCAGCCCTTCAGAGAGGAGAGGCAATGAAGCCTGAGTTGAGAAGGTAGAGTATCCAAATCTAAGTACTTCTTCATGATGATGAGATTTTAGGTAATCAGCTTATCCTTATAATTTATAAAGAATTTTGCATGCTGTAAATTTGAAATCGACAAATAATAATATTTTACTTGCATATTCTGTATTTTCTATTATAGTACATATTGATTCAATCTTTGTTCCACAGAATTCATCTTACTGGTTTTAAATATCCTTTCTTTTTTTCTCTTGAAGGAGGTATCCTTAATCACACGTTTAAAGTATCAAAAAAAAGTTGAAGAAGGAGAAGAAAAAGAAGAAGAAGAAGAAGCAGAAGAGGAAGAAGAAGAAGAAGAAGAAGAGGAAAAGGAAGAGGAAGAAGAAAAAGAAGAAGAAAAGCCAGAGGACAAGGAACGTGCTGGACAACTTCTAGGGGTAAAATTTGTGATTTTCATTTTTTTCCCTTCTAGAAACATTCTTGTGCTAGATTCAAGCAAATCTAGCATTTCCTATTTGTGAAATCATCTTTAAGTATTTTAGTGTCTCAGGCAGTAGCTATGAACAACACAATTGCAAATCATGTTCATAATTCATGATGTGAAAAGGATAAGAGAAACATCAACAAGCAACAATTAAGCTGCTACTATGTGATAGCCATTGTGCTAGGCAATGGGGATCAAAAAAATCGAATAATTTCTCAAGGGAATTTTATTCATCATGGAAACCAATTTATACCTAAATAAATAAGATTATACAGAATAAATACAAAGAAAGCATAAGGGAATTAAATATAAGAAAGTTAGGGAACAAGGCCATTCATAGCTGGGGGTCATCCACAATGGTCAGAAGAAAAGTGTTTGAATTGCATCTTGAAGGAAGTGAGGGATTATATGACTCAGAGATGAAGAGGTGGGCATTTCAGGGACAAGGATGGTGGATAAAGTATCCCGTGTGAGGAACAGAGGTTGGTTTGGATGACCCTAGAGTGAAGAGAGAGCATTGTTTAATGAGGAGCAAAGTTTAATTGTCCCAGATGATATTATCTTCCTCTAATGTTGTCTAAGGCATTATAACCAAACTACCATAATGTTCTTACCCCTGCTAATCTCCTGAGACAAGACTGTACCTTTTATGCTACAGAAGTACTGGCTCCTCTACTTCTCTTTAGTTTAGAACTAATTACTCAGGCAATATACTATAAATCAAATCAATTAATGGCGTTGTTAATTGGGAGTAGTCAGTCATTATGGGATCACAGTCATCACAGCCCAACCTTCTTGTCTTACAGCTGAGGAAACTAAAGCTGAGAGAAGGTTGTGACTTGCCCAAGTAACAGGGCCAGTATTCAGACCTAAGTCCTTTGACTCCAAATCCAGGGCTCTTTTTGTGCCACAACACTTTTACAAGGCCCGAAGGTTGTCAATAAGTGTTTGTTGAGTGAGGGAAGTCAGGATTAAGCTGGCTCCACCAGAGTCAAGATGTAATAACTTCAGCAGTAACAAATGCTACAATTAAGAGTACAAAGTTCATTTGCATGCCTTTATTTTTCTTGAGCCAATTTTGACCCTTTCTAAATTTTTAGGCAGTTTAGCTTTCTTTGCCCAATTTCAAGACATTATATATAGCTCAGTGGTGATTTTGTTGAAAAGTATTAAGAAGTTGCATGATTTACAATGTTGAGGAGACAGAAAAAAACTAAGTGTTCGTATATATGTGTATTTTTTTCCCCTATAGCCAGAGAAAATTGAAAAAATGACTGAAGATGAGCAAAGTCCTGAAGAAACTGTCTGTGAACGTGATATGGAAGAGCCACAAAGTGAGCGCTCAAATGTGGAACTTCTTCAGACTGTTTTGGATACCAAGATTTTGAGTGAACTCCCTACACTGTTGGATACTACTCAGAACAAATTGCCAACACGGACACCTGGTCCTTTCCAGGTAAAAATCAATTTATTCTTACTGAAACAAAAAATAAGGATGTGGAAAATGAGGATAAATTTCAAACAGCTAAATTGTTTTCTCCAGAAGGTGATATTTCCCTCCAGAGAAAAGCTGAAATAATATATTTTCCATATTTTCTCTCAATATCTTTAACTACAAAACAGAACATTAAACGTTTTCCCTCATCTAAGGCAAAAATGCATGACATGCATACACTTAAAATATGTAGTCTACTTGTGTTTATACTTTAGTTTACTCCAATTATCATTAATGTTTCTTTTTTTAAAAAAAACCTGGAGATTTTTACCCATATTTGCATGTTGCTGAAATTTCCTTCCTCGGGGCACATCTGAAAAGGCAGATAATCTGAAGTTTTAGTTTCGTTCCCCCTTGTATCCCAGTTTGTGTATGGGGTATCAGATACATAGCCCAGTACCTTATTCTGTGCACAGAATTCCTTCTGCCTGCTTCTAATCTACAGAACATAGAATTGTGTTACCATGCCTAAATCACTAAAGCATAATTTTATGCAACCATGAGTTTTCTCTTCCTCTTACAAAGTAAATGGTACTGTACAAATAATCTCCTCCATTTCTGTCAGCAGAACCTTTAAGTTCTCTCCCCAAATCCAATCCACAATGTCTAACGGCTTGTTTTTCTTTTTCTATTCCTAACTTTTTTTAATTAAGTAATTTATTTGTTTTCAGCTTTTTACCATCTCTTCTATATATCTTAGTCTAATTCTAACTTCTACATGCATGCTCCATTACCGCCTCAAATCCACCATCTATAAAACTCAAACTTGTCACCTCCTCTGTCCTGCCCAGCAATGGCTTCCATTCAAAATATCTCCATTCTAACATTTTGGTCTCCCTTACTGGATGGAACTCCTCATGTCTAAGCTGGATAATCACTAATGGGGCATTTTATAGAGAGGATTCTTGCTTAGCTTCAAATTGGACTAGGAAATTTTTGAGAGTTTTTCCATTGATGAGGTTCTGTCATTTTAGACCCTTTTCTTTCTCTTCTTTGACCCCCTCCCCCAACAAATACAATTAGTCACCATTTCCTGATGATTCTACCTTCTAAAAACCTGTCAGATTAGGCATTCTCCCTCTTTTTTAAATTAATAATTTTTATTTATATATATAAATATATCATATATATTTAACTTATATATGCATATTATTAACATATATAATATATATTATTAATATTTATTTTGACAAGCCTAAAACAAAAGCACAAATCTCTAATGCAAGGTAGCCCCTCAGTAATCCCTGAAAACATTTAGGCAAAGCTTCATAAAGAGGTGATTGTAGGAGAAGGAATCTTTTTGTCGTTTTTATTTCATTTATCAATTGTAAAAAGAAATTAAAATAATTAAAAACACACTCCACCATTCTGTAACCATTTCTGTAGAAACACAGGAAGGAGGGTGGTTTTATATTTTTCTTTTTTCATAGATTACTAGGGAGGAAGAGTGTGTGGTGATGAGCCTATCTGTCCTTAGCTGGATTGGTCCTTTGAAGGTAGACGAAGAATAGCTGAGCCTACCAGAGCTTGCTGTCCACTTTGAGAACCTGAACTTGAGATGGATGTCATGAATATTTTCTTCAAGAAGGGAGTCTGGACACAATAAACACCCAGCATTACAAAACCTGAAATTCCCTGTATCTTAACAAACAAGGAATGACTGGAATGGGCGTCTTATCAAAATCAGCTATGAGAGCATGATTAAACCATCAACTTGTTAGAGCAAAGATTAAAATCAACAAGATATTAGTGGAAAAAACATAAGAAAATACACATGCAATTAAATATCAATGCTATCACAGATAAAATTTTTAAAAGTAGGGTTAGGGGAGGAATTGACACAAATCCACCAGATAAAGGGTCATTCCCAAATGGATTACTCATTAAATGATAGGAAAAATCAGAACAAACTATCCCTATCCCTTACAAAAAGAAATCAGTCACTAATGATCATTAAAATAATTCTGAAATATTACTTTTCCTGTATTGTTTCTTCATTGTGACATCTCTTGAAATATTTAGCCCTTCCCATAACACTTTTCACTAAACTAATCTATCCTCAATTCCTTTAGACTAATCCTCATATGGCATGAAGTCAAGGTTCTCTTGGGGGCAGCTAGGTAGTTCAGTGGATAGAGGCGCTAGATCTGTAGTCAAGAAGACTCATCTTGTCAAAAGCATCCTATGGCCTTAGCTTTGTCTTCAGAAAGGAATGGAAATCTAAGTATTAGCATTTTTTCCCTCATAAACAAATTGTACACAATTTTGCAGGATAAGTGATTTAGGAGTTAGAGCTTATTTTCTTTGCTTATTTCTGTAGGAATTATTTCATTCATTATATTTGTATCTCCAATGCCTGGCCCTTAATAAATGTTTGTGGAGCAATTGATTTCATTATATCACATTCCAGCTTCTTTGTCTCCACATTCTCATTGAGTAATCTTCTGTGATTTGAATTACTGGAGTTTTTTTTTTTATGTGTGATTTGATTCTTTCTGGCTTCCTGTCATATCTTATCTGGTACTGGAACTTTGCATTTTAATGATAAATTTTCTGGATGAGTTAAATTTTCTGCTCCTCTTTGATGGTAGCTTTTTTTTTCTCTGAACTTTGCCCTTTGATTTTAAAATTTCCACACTATTTTCTTGTTAGATTTCCCAGAATATAGTATTCAGGAGTTTTGTTCCTTTATATTTTTTCTTTGAATACCAATAATTCTCATGTTGTCTTGCTGAGCTCTATCTTCTAAATTTATTGTTTTACTTTTTAAGGATCCCAAGTCTTCTGCTATAGTAGTTCTGCTATCTTCAAATTTTTTGTTTCGTTATTTCATCTCTTTGTACTCATCTCAGCCATTCTTCAGAAAAAAATTACATTTTAAGCTAATGTTCTAAGTAAAGAGTCATGTTCTTTTTATTTATTTTAATTCTCTTTCTCCTTCCTCTTCTCTTTCTTCTGCTATATTTTCCTTCTCTTTTTTCTCTCTTCTTCCCTTTTCTCCTCCTCCTACTTTTTTCCTTCTTTCTCTCCCTACTTATTTTTATAGATACCAGATCTTTCTTTACATTTTTTAATGAGGCTTAAAGCACCTTCCTCTCTTGTTTCTGCATATAACATTGCATGGTATCATAGAACCACACATTCAGAACTGGAAAGGACAATAGAGACAATTTATATTAATTCCTTTATGTTACATATGGGAAAACAGAGGTTGGGTAAAGTTAAGTGATTTGTCAAGGTCACCAACATTTCATGACAGAGGCAGAATTTGAACTGAGGTCCTCTGATTCTAAACCAAGTGCTCTTTCTATTCTACATAGTTTTAAAAATGAAACAAGACTTAAATTCTCCCCACTTCAGAGCCCACCTAGAGGCAACAAGGTAGAGTAATGAATTGAAATTCCCACCTCTGACATTTATGAATTGTAAGAACTTTTGGGGAAAATCATTAGATGTCCCTGAGCTTCAGGTTGCTAATCTGAAAGAAAAGTGGAATTCTACCACTACCACTTCCACTGCTTATGTCAAGTACTTTACAAACTCCTGGCCCCAGTGGTTTGGGAATTCATTGAAGGATAGTCCTAAGATGTGTGCTGCCTATGCAAGGGGAGATATTTGACTGAAAGACTTCAGAACCCATGACATTGTGTGTAATATTCATAAAGGAGATGTGACTTGAGATTGGGTGGAAAGACTTCGAGATATTAGACAAGTCTGAAATACAGGAGTGAGAGAGAAGACTTTGAAACTTTGAATGGCAGAAAACTCCATAGAGTCACGGGTATATGGGGGAAATCATTTCCCCTTTCCCCATCATGTCTCTTGATTCCCATTGCCTGTACCCCAGAGATATCTAAGAATGGGTTTCTCCAGGGAGATTGTTTTTTCCTTAGTTGATCTGAAATTTTTATTTCACTTCCATGTTGAAAGCCCATTATTTCTAATGTGTTCTATTGTGTAATCCAATATGTTTCTTTGCTGCCCATGACTGTCTTTTGTGGGCATGAAGAATTTGGTGCGAGGAACCCTTGGCTGGTTAAGAGTAAGTCCAATTTGCTTTTCCATTAGAGTAACCTAGTAATGTTTTTATTCTGAAAATCTAAAAGAATGTTGTATCCCTAGACTGTCTGAAGTCTAGCCTATCCTTGAATATATGATGTGTAGCAACTAGATACAATTCTAAATCCATTACCCTTCTTGGAGATAGAAGAGTTGAATGATTGCCTAGACATGGTTGCCCTGCCTCTTGCCTGCCTCTTCCTTGTTTCCAGCAGTATAGACACAGCTTTCCTCCTACTCTTCACAAAATAGGAAATCAAAGTTTTCCCAGAGATGAGATGGATCACGTGATCTGGGGATTATATTTATCTAACTATAGCCCTATTTACATGGGTTGCCTGATTCCTTATGCCCTGGTTTAAACCTGGTGACCCAAGTTGATCTAAATTATGGAAGCACTATATAAATGTTCATTGTTGCTATTTTGTGTCCTTTTTCCTTCTGAAGATTTCACCTTTAAAAAAACACTCATCATACTTTTTCACTATATTAGAGAATCTCTTTTGCTTGCCCATTTCTTCAGTATCTTTTAGTGTTAATGTGCACTGTTTCCCATGAGGTTTTCTCCTCTTTAGAAAAAGATTTGGTACTTTTACTACTTTTTTGGGAAGAAAAGGGGAGTACAAAGGAAAAAAAGTGTGCAAAGGAGAACAGGACTTAATCATGCTTCACTGAGTCAGCCTGCCACATCTTTTCTATTTCCTTCTTCTATGTTCATATTCCCACCGCGCTTATTTAGCTCTTTTCCACCTAACCTTAGAATACCTGCAGTTACAGTACTGGTTCTACTCCAACAGATCTCTCTTTTCTTCAATCCATTCTGAATGTCATTGCCATATCACACTTCCTAAAAATACTACTTTGCTGGGTGTTATTCCCCTGCTCAAGAACCTTCCATGGCTTTTTCATTGAGTTATAGAATTTTAGAGCTATAATATTTTGAAGGTTTATGAAGTCTTTCCTTCACAACTACCCTGTGAGATACACAGTTTAAATATAATAATCTTCCATCTAGCTGATAAGGCAACCCAAATTCCAAAAGGTAACAAGTGACTTGACATAATCAAACACATAGTGTCTGAGTTGTTATTCAAACTCTGATCATTTGACTCCACCTCTAGTAATCACTGGGGATCATAGCTTTATGGCTATAAAGTTCTTTAGAGATAATCTAATTGGATTCTTGCTTAATCAAATCATTGGATCTCAGACTTGGAAATGACCTCTGAAGGTATAGCCTACATTTTCATTTTATATATGAGAAATGCCAGAGATAGTAAGGGACTTGACCCAGGTCTCAGAGGATTGAGTTCAATTCTCGTCTCTATGCAGATCACCTTCAAGTCAATATACTTACTCATCTTTAGTCTCTGTCATGAGTTGATGTTTCAATTACATATCAACAAACATTTTTAATAAATATAGCACCTGCTATATGTTAAGCAGCACTTGGGATCCAAAGGAAGGTGGAAAAAGCTAGCTCCATATCACTTACTGCCTAATGGACTCGTCCTTATGAGTGTTCTGTAGGCATCTCAAATTCAGCATGTCCAAAATTAAACGCAATATCTTCTCCTAAATTTGGTCACTTCAGGTCTGCAACCTTAAGGTAATTAATTCTCAACTCTTTTCCTTCCTCATTCTCTCCTGCCAAATCTAGTCAGTTTCCAAGTCTTGTCAGTTTTCCACCCATTACCTCCTCTCACTCCCACTTACACACCCACTACCTTAGTTCAGGTTTTTACCATACCCTATTATTAGCAATCTAGCCTCTCCCCTCTCCAATTTGTCCTCTGTACAGTTGTCAAAATAATTTTCCTAAAATACAGGTCTGACCACTTTGCTCTCCCACTCAGGATGCTTCTAAGGCAATTTACCACTTCAGCTGGGCATATAAAGCCTTTCACAATCTTGCATTAGCCTGCTTTTTCCTTCCTTATTTTATATCACTCCACTCCATGTGTTCTTTCCAAACTGGCTTACTTGACATTCCTAGAACTTGGTTTTGCTTCTTCTTCCTTCATGCTTTTGCATAGACTCTGTCCTCCATGTATGAAATACACTCCCTCCTTAAAAGACGAAAACCTTTTAGAATCCTTGGTTTTCCCCAACACTCAGCTCAAGTTTCACTTCCAGCATTTTCTTTTCACTTTCCAGTCTTCCTGGATCCTTCCAGCACATTGATGCTCATTAAATTATCTTGTATTTATTTTTATCTGGTACATGTTGAGTTCCTCCTTCCTCTTATTCCTCTAGTCCTTATTAATCTTGAAGTGCCTTCCCTCTGAGATGATCTCCAATTTGCTGC
>JAQQSK010011532.1:0-12243 GCA_028658325.1 Potorous gilbertii
AAGTACCTGCAGTCAAATTTGAACTTGGGTCTTCTTGATTCCAGGCTCAGTACTTTCTTCACTGTGCCACTTTGCTGCCATATACAGACCAAATAGGAAATAAACAAAAGAGAGAAAGCCCTGGAATTAAGAGGGGCTGGGGAAGGCTTGCTGAAGAAGGTGTGTTTTAGTTGGGATTTAAAGAAAGCCAGGGAGATCAGTAGTCAGAATGGAAGAGGGACAATGTTCCAGGCATGGCCAGAGAAAATGCCTGGAGTGAGAAATGGAGTGTCTTACTCATGAAACAGCTAGGGGGCCAGTGCCACTGGATCAAAAAGGGGTAAGAAGGCTGGAAAAGGAGGAGGGGGATAGGTTATGAAGGCTTTTGAATCCAAAGAGAGCATTTTATATTTATTGGTAGAGACAATAGGAAGTCACTGCAGTTTATTGGGTGTAGGGTATGACATCATTGGATCTGCATTTTAGGAAAATCACTTTAGTTATTGAATGAGAAAAGAGCCCCGTGCTTATCTGTGTGTCATTCTTCTGGAAAAAGGAAGGCAGAAATACATTTTCACCCAGTTACTGTGTTTTCCTTTTGTTTAATTTATCTTCTAGGACAACTTTCACCTCCCCATAGTCCTCTGAGTTGTTCACCCTAATCCTGTTCCAGGCCACAACCACCTAATAACATCTTTTGCCCAAGACGTTCTTATCTTCGTAAAAGTTTCTATTTTTACTTCCACTGACCTAGTTACCTTTCTTAGACCATAGTCGTAGTTTGCTAGTTAGTCTCTACACATATTTCTCTCCTCTATATGTCCATTTTGACAAGTCCATTTTTGCCAAAAAATCTTCCCAATGCAGATCTCTGACCATGTAAGTCAAAAACTTCCGATTGCCTGGAAAGTACGTTGAATTTAATGATGGTAGAAGTAAGATTGAGTCCTGTCTTTGTCATTTACTCCCTAGGCGACTTGGTGACTTCATCTTTGGGGCTTCAGTTTTCTCAATTAATGTGTGAAATGAAGAGATTGGATTATATTATTAAGGTCCTTTCAGTTCTAAATTCTTTTACCACATTAGTGAATACTATTTTCTGAGTACAATTTCCAAGTAGAAATTTTCTTAAAATGAAGACAATGGATTGTGTTCTGCTATACATTTTACTTCCTACATTTAGCCATAAATGCCTCTCTAAATGAATGGTGTGTGTGTGTGTGTGTGTGTTTGTGTGTGTGTGTGAAATCGAATTATGCTAAATAAGAAAAAGAGAACCCAGGCACAAAACTGATATATTCAAGTTAGACTTATTGAAGGATATTCTTCAATATCCTGAGGTTTCTGGAAGGCTGAAAATGAAGGATGCTAGGAGTATTCAAGTCTACATCTTGAGATGGACCTCCCCTTGCTGTCCAAGTGGCTACTTTTACACCATGTCATTTTGTGAAGGGTAGGCAGTGGAAAAGAGATAGCTTTGTCTTTTAATACAGGAAAATTTCCACCTCTGAAGTTTGTTAGTGATATTTCACTCATTTTCCTAGCATCCCAGGGATTCTAGGACATTTATTTGTGAGGAAGCAAGGTGTCATTTATTAATTCCTCTCCCAAATCTGTGCTTTGGGATCTTTGAACACTGCAACTAGTTGAGTGGGTAAAAGGGAGAAATAAGTGGGCACATAGTCTGATGTTAGCTTTATTGGATGTGGTCTCTTAATAAAGGCAGGGGTTTGCTCTCATGACCTTCACTGGACTCTGAGAAACCTTTACATGTAAATTCCCCAGAACCTAAAGGCGCACTCTACTGCACTGGTATCCATTAACTCAAAAGGAACTTCATAGCAAAACAAAGAACAAAGCTGCTATTGTCTATGGCCTGTGTTCTAGGCCAGGTGTATACTAGTTGTAAGTGCAAGGTGAGATCGAGTCAATGAAGCAGTTAGCAGGAAAAAAAACAATCCCCAAAACTCTTTTATTCATTAGCAATAGTAAGGATAAAAAAAACTCTTAACAAAGATGTACATTCATGGGTATGACTCTTCAACACCCTCCCCCAGCCCTGCACCAGCCGCTCCAACACTGGCTGGGAATGAGAATTCCAGTAGGTCTAAAGAACTACCCTGGGTTCTTTTAAATGATTCATATGGACTCTATTATTGTTAATAAAAGTAGCACCTTATTACGTAGCCAATCAGATAAACAATTAATGCCCTGCCCTTGTGCTACCTATATGCTCATGCTGTGTTTCCTTGACTAAGGACTCTGCATGTGCCTTGAAACACTAAAATCATGTGCTCTAGTCAACTCCACAGGGTCCAAGGCTAGTGAAGACCTTTTGACACACAACAGCAAGGATTTCTGGTTTAATTTAACTCTTCTGAGTCAGTCTTTAGACTGTAAAATCTGAGTTAGGTGAAATAAACAAGTTAACATTCATATACAGGTTCTTGTTAAGTACTTTACATAGTAGGCAATCTTGCTTTGTGAGATGGGGCAGCAGGCAATTACTGGGAGCTAGAATAGATCCAAAGATCTCGTAGGATGAAATATAAACTCCTTAAGGTGGCATTTCAGGCCCTTCACAATCAGTTTCAATGTCTCTTTCTAACTTTACCACATTTTGCTGCCCTTCATCAGCTATGTTCCAGGCAAACTGTGCCACTACCTGACCTTTGAAGTTGTTACTCTCTCTCCTCCTTTTGAGCATGTATTTCTTCCATATTTCTGAATGTAGAAATTCTTTTCTTTTTCCTAACTCGGACTCTACTTCTTTCTGGGATTTTCTTTGATCCCGACAAGAAAAAGTTATCTCTCTTACCTCATATTATCTAATATTGTCTGGTTTTCTTCTGTGCTCTTGATTCTACCTTGAATCACAGTTGTTTCCTGAAGTATAAGTCTGATCATGTCACCCCCTTTCTCAAAAACTCCATTGTCTCCCCATTATTTCTACGAACAAATCTAAATCTCATTGTTGGGTATTTTTAAAGTCCTTCCTAGCCTGGCCCCAGTCTGCCTTTTCATCTTATTATACTTTACTATCCCTTCTTGCATTCCATTTTTCAGTCACTCTAGTCTTATCCCATCTCCACACCTTTGCATCATCTGTATCCCATGCCTGGAATACTCTCTGACTCTTAGTTTCCTCCCTCTTCCACATAGGACAGAGAAGAGAAGGCAAGGAAAAAAACCATTTATTAAGTGCTAAGTATTCTACAAAAAAATATATCATTTAATCCTCACAACAACCCTCTGAGGAAGACACTGTTATCATCTCCATTTTGCAGTTGAGGAAATTAAGGTAGACAGAGGTTAAGTGATTTGTCCAAGGTTATATACCTAGTGAATATCTGAGGCAAGATTTGAACTTAGGTCTTCTGACTCCAGGCTCAGTGCACTGGACATTGTGTCACCTAATTGGAGGGCATGAAATCTTTCTTTTTCTTGCACATCTCTTCCCTATCCTCCCCCCAGTTCCTGGTACCCTCTCCCCCCATCACTTTGTATCATTTTTGTACGAGTCCATTTCATTTCTTTATGAACAATTTTCCCTCCCTCAGAATGTTAGCTTCATGAGGATAAGGACCCTTTTACTTCCGACTCTGAACACCAACACTTAGCATAGGGCTTCACCGTTATAGTAGGAGTTCCTAATGTTTGTTGATGGATGGATTTGTGTAGGTGTCTGAATTCCTCTATTAGAGTATAAACTTCTTGATTGTGAGGAGTATATCTTTTGTGACTTTTGTATTCCAGGACCTATCCCTGTGCCCCCTTTCATTTAGCAGATGACAAATAAATCTTTGTTAAACTGAACAAGATGGAAGACAGAATTTCTAACAAGAAAATAAACTCCTTCCCACTAATATCTTACTCTAATTCCTCATTTTTGCAAGGAGATAACCCTGCTATATGAGGATTCTATCACAAGAGTAGATGGAAAAGATTTGAAATGTGACTGTCTCTGTAAGTTTGAGAGGGCAATGTGATCACGAATTGTCTGGTCAGCCTAACCAAGTTAAAGGATGAAGACTTGGAACTTTTCTTTTTCTGGCCTTGAAGGTCGATTGTATTCACCTCACTCCACCATGTCACCTCAATGGAATTGTATATATATGTCTTCAAAGCCATAAAAATGCCTCATCTTTTAAACTTGCTAAGTAGACCAGGTTTACCCTTGATTATATCCTTCTTATTAGTTATCCAGAGACAAGCTTAGGGTTTTTCCAAGACTTGATCATCTAGTAATGATGTATGTGTGTGTGTCTCTCTCTTCATTTATATCTATCTATACACACATGTACATGTATACACATATGTGTGTGTACATATGCATACATACATATATATATGGCCACAGACTCTCATGAAGACTCTACTTAGGGCAGAGGAATAAAACATATAACCTCTGATTGCAATACTTCTAAGTGGGATATAACCAGATTAAACTGCAATTGGGAGATAAATTTAACAAAATAAATAAAAATACAACAGAACATAGATAATGTCACTATGTGGTTTTCTAAGTCAATATACTGCCTTGCAGGGATCCTTACTATATTACTGTAATAGGGTGTAGGTAGTGGAAGCATGGTTTCACATACTTTGAAGCATGTGAAAGTTTTTATGCATTTTCTCATTGCGAACTTCATTAAAATCTCATGGGAAAAGAAGTGAAGAATGTGCTGGACTTGGAGCAGCAGAAACGTGGGTTTGAATCCTGCCTCTACCCTTATAGCCTATTAGTTACCTGACCCCAGGCAATCTACTTCATGTCTTAGTCTTTTTCTTAATCTATAAAAATTAGATAATAACATCTCTAATCTTTACTTTCTGGGGTTGTAAGATCACATGAAATAAAGTATATAAAAGTCTTTGTCAGTCAATATATGGTATTTAAATGTCTTTTGTTATCCCCTGCAGCCTCTTCCTCTGACTGGCTGGTTCCTCCCCAAACCTTCATGTTTTCAGCCTTCTCCAGGTTGTGCTCCTGATTCTTAGGACTTTCTGTACAATTTTTCTGAATGACACCTTCTTCACATTCCCCCATTTCCTCTAAGGACAGGTTTTTTTCTTGTATTTGTACAGTATTTCCTGTGTTTAACACAGTTCCTGGCACACAGTAAGCACTTAATGGATACTTTTTGACTTAAAATCATGAATCCTTGAAGCATTGAAATAAGTAAAGGCAATTCTCCATTATTCTTTCTAATAACGGAAAGGCAAGTAATCCCAAATTATTCTTTTGCTGTCACCTTCAAACCCTTCTGACCAAAGGCAATGGAAGGTGACATCATGGGATGCCCCTGTTCATCCATGATTGAAAGAGTTAACGTGAAGCAACAGGGCTAAAATCCAGGCACAGATGGAAGAGCCTGGATAATCCACAAAATTTACACTCAACTTCTGAAAAATGGAGCATGACTGTTGGATTATCCAGCAAAGGAACAGACAGACCTCTGAGAGTACGCCCCCCATGCCCCATCATAAGACAACACCATCAACACCTGAGTCTAAAGTAAAATGTCAGACTCACCACCAGACAGTATTGTTGGTCCAATAGCCAAAGAGGGGAATTGGGTAGTGTCTCCATAGTGTTTCAAATTGAAGGAGGGATCACTTTCAATATCTATTTCAGAAAGTCTTGGTGGCTTATTGTGTAGGTGTGTTATAGGTGCAAGGATATAAATTAAGCTCCTCCTGAGCTCCTTTAATTAGTTTTACATGGAGAAGTCAGAGGCATTTAAAGAGAAGGGTTGGGGTTTTTTTTGGTGTACAGTGCAGGTGATATTTATTAACAAGAGACTGTGTGCATAAAGAGTATGTTTGTATGCATGCAAAGTGGTATTTTATTGAAGAACGCAAGGTAGGTTGTCATGGAGATTAAAAGCCTTGAAGTGCTATTCACTGGTGCTAGTTATGGTTGCTGGGCACTGGGATATTAGTTCTGGCACCCTGAATCTTTCATTGTTGTAAAAATAATTACACTTTTATCTTCCCCGTAAGGGCTATTCAAGTAGGATAAATAAATACAGACACACGAGCAAATCTAACTTAAAGGTAAATACAGCAACCCTGTGACCCATCTGGGTGCAAAATTATGTAGCTGGCATTATTCACCATCCGAATGCTTGATTTTCATTGCAGGGTCATTGTGGCTGTCTAGAAGGTGTTATTACAAAATGCCCAAAATCTGCACTTACATTAAAAAGCAAACGAAAAATGGAAGGTATTGACCATTGGAATGGTCACTGGTAAATAGAAAGGTTTTCTGTAACAGCAAAGGAAATAAATGAAAAGCTTGTGCTATGTTTTCTTAGTATTTACTTGAAATACTGTATTTATATGAGATTTCCAGCCTCACTTAGGGCTTCATGTAAAGCACAAAGCTATTTTTCCAGTGTGGTGGGTTTTTTTTCCTCTCCAACGATTAGATGAAATGATCTTGACAAGTTTACCTCAGTGAGAAACTATGTATTTTCTGTACAAAAAGAACACTTATGCTTGGCAGACTCAGTATGGACATTTTCTTAACCAATAAATCAATAGAGAGAGTTGCAACATAACAAACTGTACCACACACACACACACACACACACACACACACACACACACACACACTGTAATGCTGGAATCTGCTGCAGCCCCGAGTTATGTGGTTTTCAAAACTGATTTCAAGTGGTGATTAACTAGAATTATATATATTTATATTTAAACTGACACCACAGAATTCTTTTAAGTCTTGACAGATATGTGGAATATTTAAATGTGGTAATTGCAGTTGCTAAACCTCCTGGGATTAACCTGCTGGAGAGATAGTGACATCTTATACGAAGAAAAATGATTTTTATGCTGTGGGGGAAAAGAAACTAAAAATGAGCTAATTCCATGTGTGTTTTACATAACTCTGGGAAAAAAGTTTATTGTAACTAATAAGGAGTTAGTAATATTCTATAATAATCCACTATGCTAACAATTACATAATTCACATGTATGTAGGTATATAATTTAATTTTTTTCAACATCAGTATTTGTGTTTCACAATACAGCACATTTCACACAGAGTAAAACAGAATTAGAAGGAAATAGATTGGCAGTGTACTAACCTTTGTGGGTCTTAAAAACAACAACACTGTGATGGAAATCTATAGATTTTGAAGCAACAATTGAGTAGCAGATTCTATATTACTGTATTCCCATTAGGGAGAAAGGGAAGGGAGGATTATTTCAGAAAAGCAGAGTAGAAAAGGCAATGGATTCAAAGTCAGAGGGACCTGGGTTCGAGTCCAGAAGCTACCTATACCTGACAATTTTTGGGACACCGAGCACAGAACATCTCTGAACCTCAGTTTCCTTGCCTGTAAAATGTGGGAGTTGGGTTAGATGACCAGTAAGTTTCCTTCTGTCTCTAAATCTATGTTCCTATCAACAAAATCAAGAGGTAGAAACCAAAATAATGGGAAATAAGATCAACATGCTCAGTTCTAGACCAAATTATTTGTAAATTATCCTACTATATATTAGTCATACTATTAGCTATCTGCTGAAATATAGCAGATCTGCATTCACAGAGGGAATGAAAAGGAAACATAGTTTAATAACAAAAATCATTTGTTCAAGGAGACCATTTAAGACCATTATTGGTTCTGCCTAGCCTTAAATCCATTGTCATGTCTGCTAAATAGCTGTAAGTCTGACTTCCAAATTAAAGAGGGAGAACAAATCAAAACATCTTATTAATAAATCAATGTAATTTGTATTGTATTTTTTAAAAATGAAAGCTACCTACATGGATGACATTAAGCTACATGGCTCCAATAAAAATTATTTTAAATAGCTATTTCTTCTTGGGGAAATCATTCCCTAATGATAGAAAAATATCATTTAGATGAAATGAGTATAAAATTCTTAACATATGCCAAAGAAATGTCAATCAACAAGTATCTAGTAACTATCTACTATGCCAGGAACTCTGACAGGTATATGGGATACAAATATAAAGAACGAAATAATCTTATCAAAAACTGTACAGTCATAATTAAACCTAGGACCCACTATCCTAAGGCACCTAAAGAAAGATTAGCCCATCCTCACCAAAAAGGGAGTAACAGGATAAAGAGTCTACAGAAACAGTTTTGGAATAAGAAGACATCACTTCACTGAACAGTAGTAAGGGCTAATAACATCTGTTGAATGTGACCAAGGGTGGTTTACCTCTTAATGGAGCCTTTGAAACAAGATTGAGCATATAATCAAAAGACTTTCCATAGATGACCTCCACATGAAATCAGCTAACAAGATATTGACAAAAATGTATTGAAAAAAATGGCTGAATCAAACCAATCTGTTTACATAACTGGAGAGTTTCATTTAAATGATAATCTATGACTAGGTAATTATGACTAGAAATTACAGGATTGTTCTTAAAGATTTCAAATAAATTAGTGTAGATTATGCAAACCATGTAACACATCACCAAAGGCTGCAAACAAATACCTATGAAGGCATGATTTTGTGGCATGATAGATAGTTAGATACACAAGAACTTTGCTATTTTTCATGGACAGATAACCAATCTTCATACTACAAATACAGAACCCCTAAAATATTCTTGAGAACTCAACCAATAAGCAGTAGAACACTTTCAAAGACTGGACTATTTTCCACAGTCATCCAGGAGTAACATGGATCTATACAAATTGAATAACAATATTTTTAATAGATGTCATATCAAATACTTATAATCTCTAAGTGGCATAGGGAAAAAAGCTTTCCAAATACATAGAGATCTAGCAAAAGAAATCAAAATTTTGTTGGAACAAAATTATGCGAGTACAAATCATCTCCATCATTCAATCTGCTAGTAGAGTTGTACTGAGGATACCTTCAGGGAGCCAAAAGAAGATGAGTTGTTATTGTAATCCTTTTACTCATGACAAAAAAGGAGTGATTTTATTCACCTGTCCAATAGTATGTAGACCATTAAATATAAAAGAATATTGGAATAGTGATGTATCACCAGATTGCTTCTATTTGAACTCCAAGGAAAAAGAGAAGCATATTTTTTATTTATTATGATTAATTACAGCAAACCTTACTAATACTTTAAAGTTCCCAAAGTTCTCTGTATCCCAGTGATCCTTTAATGTCCTAGATATCTCCAAACCTTCAAATGAAAGGACCTTGAGCACTAGAGTAAGACTTTATCTACATGATGTTACAAAATCAGTTGCAACATGAAGAATTCATCCTTTAAAAATACATTTACAGTCAGTGTCTTTAAGATCATTTGGACTGGCCATGAGGCAACTTAAATTGATTAAATTGGTCTCCAAATGCCAATTTGACTATCGCTGTGGTTCAGCATTTTGTTTGTGTTGCCAAAATTCAGATTTCTCCAAATATAGAAATTCTAATCATTGCTCACATCTACACAGTCTTTCAAGGTATACAGTGGTTTTTTCACATGAGCCACTGTGAGTATATTATTTATTATTTCTATTTCACAGATGAGGAAACTGAAGCTTAAGGCTCAGTAAGTCGGAACAATTAGATTCATGGTCCCACAGCTTGCAAGGGTACAGAAGCAGTGCTGAAAACTAGGTTTCTTGATTACAATGCTAGCATTCTCTCTACTATGTTATGTTTATTGGGGTAAAACATAATTAGGCTTATTTTGATAATAGCAATACTAATTCATATTATGAAGATAAAGAGAATAGTAAAATAATCATCATTTAACAAGATTTTCCCAGTTACCATTAGGTCCTGGCCAATCTCTGCTGTATCTTTATGAGAATTCCAATGAGTTTCTGTTAGAAATTGTCCAGATGACTTATTGTGTATCTCAGGGAATTCTTCAAACCATTTGATTGTAACCTCAAGAGAGTTCTCCTGATTCCAAATAATTCAGGCAGAAAAATCATCTGCAATTTTAAACAAACATTCAAGTCACTTCACCTTTCTGGGCCTCCATTTTCTTTATCTGTAAAAGAAATAGTGCTTGGATAAAATGATCATTAAGGTCCCTTTTAGTTCTCTAGTTTGATGATCCAAAATCTTTGAAAGAAATTTTTATGCTCTTAAAAAAATGTTGTCACTATCACTTCTTAACATCTGCCCACTCTTTTAACAAAGAAGTATAAGCAAAATAAATCAATACATTGCCCATTTCTCATAAGAATATGCTTTATCCTATACCTATATTCTACAATCTCAAATTAGAGTCAGGGGATTTGTATATTTCCCACTCAGCTCTCCAAAGTCACAGTTGGTCCTTGCATTGCTCAGAGTTCTAAAACATTTCATTGGTGTTCTCCTTTATAGTGCAGTAATATGTGGTAACCAAAACAACATCAACTAAATACCAGTTACTCAGTTGTTCAGTCATGCCTGACTTTGTGATCCCATGGATCATAGTACACCGATACTGTACGTGTAAAGATAATGGAGTAGTTTGCCATTTTCTTCTCCAGTGGATTAAGGTAAGCAGAGGTTAAATGACTTGCCCAGGGTAACACAACTAGTAAGTGTCTGAGGTCAGATCTCAAGTATTCCTGACTCCAGACCCAGCATTTTATAAACTGAACCATCTAGGTGTATCCTAAAGACCGATTAGGGAAGGTAATTCTGGCTATTGGAGGTCTTAAGATATAGTGTCAGCCCTGATACTTGTTGCTTCAGTCCCTTGAGATTATATAGTAATATAAGTAATTATATACTTATTAGATTATACAACTGTATAATATAATTACATAAGTAATTATACTTATATACCTCCTTTCCCTACTTATACAAAATTATTATGGAACTCATCTGTATGTTCGTCAAGGACATCCTCAAGGAATAGGAAATAGGCATATTTTCACAAGTAACATGTTACAATCGACTGCATCTCTATCATTATATAATTGATTGAAAGATATAGAAAATACAAGACACCATTCCAATTCTTATTTTTTGATCATGTGAAAAAAAAGCATCTGTTATGGTAAATCAAAATATCTCCTTAAAGATTCTTTTTCAACAAGTTAGTTACTTTCCAAACATGCAGTAAAATAATTCAAATAATTGAGATATTATGTTTTTCAGAAATAACCTTGTTCAATGTTTCCTCATAAACATCAGGTGATATATATCAGGGAGATGGGTGCTCATCAAAGTTGTTCACCACTGTAATAACCCAAAGCACAATTCAACTTGAAGAGGGGTTTCCTATGCATGGTGGAATCCTTCAGATACTTGTTTGCAAATGACATTTGAGTTGCTTTGCTCCTAGAACGTGGGTCCTAGAACACTGTAGATCCTATCTATAGGTCCTTAAAAGACTCTGATCATCCACACAGGATAAAAAATGGATGAAGAATGTCTATTCCTCAGATTGACATGCAAGAAGGGACAACCTGTACATCATCAGTCCATTAGTACATATAGACATTTAGGACAAATGGATAATTACTTGGGTCTAGAATTAAACATGAAAAGGAAAGCAGGCTGAATTCGGAAACCTTTTGAAACCAAGATTTTTCAAGAATCAAAAGCCTATCTTTTTCATACCAACATTTGACCTGTGTTGCTATATGATTGTGAGACATGCACCATAACAGCCTCTGAAGACCAGAAAATGAATATTACATCAAGGGCAATGAAGAGGGATATGGTAGGTGTGAGCAGGCTACAGCATAAAACTAATGAAGAAATTTGAAGTAAAAGAGTAAAAATGTTATCAGGGAAATATATACTGAGAAAACAAGATGGGCAAGTCACATGGCAAGGGTGAGGGAGGTTAGGTGGATGTGATGACTTCTCCATTGCTCTTGAGACATCCATCGAGAGCAAGGAAGGCCTCAAGCACACCGGGTGGACCTCCTGTGGTCAGATTATGAGAGGACATGCATTTCAGGAACACTGGATGGGTAGGCATGGATATGTTACAACTTAAATAATTGGAACAATCAAATTGATGAACTCACAGATCCATCTAAGGATCTGAGTATTGTGGTATGACTCTGATTTGTTGTAACTGATGGTTCCACATATAGATGATGTGGTGGTGACTTTTGGAGCACCTGTGTTTTCTTGGTGTTAATTATTAGG
The DNA here is from genome assembly GCA_028658325.1 of Potorous gilbertii. NCBI lineage: Eukaryota > Metazoa > Chordata > Mammalia > Diprotodontia > Potoroidae > Potorous > Potorous gilbertii. The sequence goes on from JAQQSK010011532.1 coordinate 12,076, forward strand.
CCAAAATTAGCACAGGTAACAGAGAATTGATCCACACTTTGTTGCATCTCAGCTTCAGAGGCTACATTGAGTTCACAATCATCTGCAAATGGAAAATCATGCACCAACACTCCCTCCACTTTGGTCTTGGCTTGTTGCCTGTTCATATTGAAGAACTTACTATCAGTA
>JAQQSK010011533.1:0-12243 GCA_028658325.1 Potorous gilbertii
AAAAAGAGTAATTGATATTCAATCATGAAAGCAATAAGAACTCACTGAAGCTGATTTAGCAAGTTGTGAAATGGTCAGATCTGTGCTTTAGGAATATCATTTTGGCAGCTGTGTGAAGGATGGTTGGAGAGGAGAGAGACTTGAAAGAGGTTGATTTGGATATTATCATAATACTTCAGACAGAGGTGATAAACTCTCAAACTACAGTCATGGCGTCTGTGAGTGGTGAGAAGAGACCAGATGCAGGAGAAGTTTTGGATATAGGGAGCTAGGTGGTGGGAGGGCACAGCGCATAAAGCCCCAGGCATAGAGTCAAGATCTAAATTAAAATCTGGCCTCAGACACTTACTAGCTGTGTGACCGTGGGCAAGTCACTCAACCATTGTTTTCTTCAGGCTCTTCATCTGTAGAGTGGAGTATAATAGTACCTATCTCTCAGTATTGTTGTTAGTGTGAAATGAAATAAGCATTATGAAGCACTTATCGTAGTGCCTGGAACATAGCAGGTGTTGTATAAATGTTAGCTGTTATTCTTATTACCAGTTCAAGGCTCAAAACAAACTATGTTTTACTATGTCTATCTTTCCTTGCCATCTTTTGTCATAATTTGATGCTGGAGCAGGGATTGAAACCTCAGAGTTATTTTGATTTGCATCTTTCTTATTATTAATGAAAATGAAGGAATTGTTCATAAAAATTTAAGGAATGCTATTTTGATAAGAACATGCTGTTTATTTAGAATAGATGCTTCTGAACAATCCAGTATGGGATAAATGAGACATCAATAACAAGTTTCCCTGCTCCATCAAGCCTGCTTTTTTGAGTTCACTGGGAAAAGAAATCTGCTTCAAAATAACCATAATAGATGGACGTCAATAGGGCTTTGACTGAAGTAAGGCGCTGTCTATTTAAATGTTCTTTAGATCCAAATTCTGCTTTCTGAGAAAGGTCTCTGCCCAGTAATTACTTAGCAATTGCTAGAACATGCAGTGAATCACTTTAAACTGATATTGAACTTAAGTGAGAACCAGAGCTAGCATCCAAATGGTGAGGGAGAAAAAATGGGGCTCAAAACAGACTGTGTTTTTGGTAGATACATTATAGCTTTGGTGTCCTCAATTGGTAGCGCTCTTTGAATGATCATTTCTGTAGAAGGAGGCTAAATTTTAAGCCATTTTCTGCTCCCTTCAATAAAAAGCAATGTACAAAAAGCAGCTGGACAATGAATGGAGTCCTGGACTTGAAGTCAGCAAGACTTTTCACTGACTCTTACCAGATGCATGATCCTGGACAAGTTAGTTCCTTGAGCTCTCTAAGTTCAATTTCTTCATCTATGAAACAGGAATAATAGTACTTTCAGTCCCTGACTCACAAAGTTGTTAAGATAGCGTATAAGGTCCGATGATTTAATATATGTAAAATGCTTTGCAACATTTAAAATATTACATAAATATCAAAATTATTTTATAACTTCCTGAATCCAAATTTACAAATATATATATATATGTATATACACGTATATACATATATATATGTGTATACACACACACACACATATGTATGTATTAAAAAAAGGAAGACAGGAAAGGAAACACCATAAGGTATTTCAATAACAAATCCATAAATACTTCATTTGTATTCAATGGTTTTCAAATGAATAGAATAAAAGCAAAACCTAATTTTTCTCTACTAATAATATCTACCACTATGATATATTATTATATATTTATATACATATATTATGTATATTAATATATATTGTTGTGGTACAGTATTAAGCTTCCACATTCTTCAGCCCTGCCCCAGCCACACTCACCTCCATTTACTAGCACCATCCTTCAACGAATCAATACTACAGTTTACTCTCAAAATCTTTTCTCTCTTATTTTTTTAGCTGATCGTGACATACCAAACCCCAACCCTGGCTCATTTCTACCATCAGTTCCTTTCATTCTTTCCTATTCATGTGCTGATAAAACAGATTTGGAGAAAATCATGAATCTATTTTAATCAAGTCTGCTACAAATTCATGCTATCAGTTCTATTCGGGCCCTTCCTATAGCAAAGCAATAATCCTATTCCTTCTTAATCAATTCACCTTACTACTCTCTTCCATGACTATTTCAACCTTCTTATTTTTCTTCAACCTTCCCACAGCACCCACCCATCTCTGTCTCCTGAAGACCTCACTTCGTGCTTTACTGAGAAAACTGAACCTATTTTCTAATGGCTACTTTTTGCCTTTCTCCTCATTTTACATTATTTTGACATTTTCCTCCAACATTTGCCCTTTCAATCCTGTCTCAACTGAGAAGACATTTTTTTCTCTTGGACAAGGTCAATCATGTTACATACACCCTTGATTCCCTCTGATTGTCTTTTGTAGAAGATTCCCCCCAACAGTTATCTCAAAATTCTAAAATCCATCTTTCTTTACTTACCAACTCCTCCTCTGCTATCAATAAGTAGTCAATGTCTTCTCCTTCCTAAATAAATAAATCAATGAAAAAAAAACCTCAAACTTCAGCCTGCCTTCCCTAATAGTGCATGTATTTTCTCTCATTCTTGGCTAAACTCCTTGAGAAAAACATGCGAGGTGCCTATTCTTCCTCCCTTCTCACTTTCTCTTAAACATTCTTTAACTAAGTTTCTGACCTTATTCAACAGAAAATTTTTTCTTAAAAGGTATTAATGATCTCTCATTTGTCAAATCTAGTAATTTCTTAATTCTTATCCCTTTTTATTTCATTGCAGTAAGTGAGACTGATGATATCTTCTGAATAGTCTTTCATCTCAAGGTTTTCAGGACACTAGTCTCTCCTGGTTCTATTTCTATCAGTTTAATTGATCCTGTCAGTGTTCTTTGCTCATTCATCATCCATGACAAACTCATAGACCCTCTGAACTAGGTGCATAAATAGCAGCATGATAAAGCTTGGAGCTTGGAACAATGCCTCCTCACTCCCAGGTAAATAGATCTCAATTTTAACACAAAGTTAAAAGTTAAGAAATAGACGGAAAATGAGCAAATAAAAGAAGAACTTGACCATAAAAAGCTACTATGTTGGCAAGGAAGACCAAGACATAAACTTAGAATTCAGTATTGTGATATCAGCTACAAAGTGTCAGAGGAATATACTAATTGACCAAAACCAAACAAGAATTCCTGGAAGAGTTAAAGAAAGGGTTAAAGGTGTTAGAGGAAAAGTTGGGAAAAGAAATGAGAGTGATGCATGAAAATTATGAAAATAAAACTAACAGTTTGGTTTTTAAAAAGGAACAAAAACCACTGAAGAGAATGACACCTTAAAAACCAAAATTGGCCTAAGAAACAACAAACAAGAAATACAAAATATCACTAAAGAAAAAACTCAGTAAAAAGTAGAACAGGTCATATGGGGAAAGTGGCAATATAAGTTCACTGAAGAAAATATTTTCCTGAAAATGAGAATTGGTTAAGTGCAAGCTAATGACTCCATGAGACATCAAGAAACAATATAGTAAAGTAAAAAAAAGAAAAATGAAAAAAAAAATAGAAAAAACTGTGAAATATCTCATTGAAAAAACAAACTGACCTACAAAAAAGATCAAGAAGGGATTATGTAAGAATTATTGGACCACCTGAAAAACCATGATAAAAAATCATATTTCAAAATATTGAGAACTGCCCTGACATCTTAGATCCAGAAAGTAGAATAGATATTGAAATAATCTACCAACTGCTAAAAGAGACACCCAGATGAAACATCCAAAGAATATTATAGATAAATTCCAGAACTCCTAGATCAAATAAAAAATACTTCATGTAGACAAAAAGAAATAATTCTAGTACTGAAGATCCAAGTCAGGATAGCAAATGATTTAGTGCCTTTCACATTAAAGAAGCAAGGGGCTTAGAATATGATATTGCAGAAGGTAAAAGGAGCTAAGATTATAATGAAGAATAACCTACCCAGCAAAGTTGAGTGTAATCTTTCAGAGGAAAAAAATAGATATTTAGTGATGAAATACAGAATTTTATTTTTTAAGTGAAAATTTTTTAAATTTTTTCCAATTATGTGTAAAAAATTTTAAATTCATTTTTTAAAAATTTTGAATTCCAAATTATCTTCTTTCCCTCCTTCATTTTCACCCTCTTTGAGAAGGCAAGCAATTTGTCATAGATTATACATATGCAGTCATCCAAAACATATTCCGTATTAGTCATGTTGAAAAAGGAAAAATCAGACAAAAATAAGAAAAAATGGAGAAAGTTAAAAAAAGAGAGAGTATGCTTTGGTCTACACTCAGACTCCATCAGTTCTTTCTCTGGAGGTGGATTGCAGTTTTTCATTGTAAGTCCTTCTGAACTGTATCATTATATTACTGAGAGTAGGTAAGTCATTCACAGTTGATCATTGTATAACATTCCTATTACTTTGTACAAATTTCTTATGGTTTTGCTCACTTCACTATATCAGTTCATAATTCTTCCCATGTTTTACTGAAACTATCTTGCTCATCATTTTTTATAACACAATAGTACTCCATCGTAATGTTATACTACAGCTTGTTGAGTCATTCCCCCAAATGAAGCACGTCACCTCAATTTCCAATTCTTTGCCACCATAAAAAGAACTTCCATGAATATTTTTATACGTATAAGGTCTTTAATGTTTTCTAAATCTTTTTTGGGATACAGACCTAGAAGTGGTATTGCTGGGACAAGAAATATTCAGTTTTATTGCCCTTTGGGCATAGTCCCAAGTTGCTCTCCAGAATGGTTGGAACAGTTCACAACTCCACCAACAATGCAATAATGTTCTGATTTTCCCACATCACCTCCAACATTTATCATTTTCCTTTTCTGTCAAGTTAGCTAATCTGATAGTTTTTAGGTGGAACCTCAGACTTGTTTTAATTTGCATTTCTACAATCAAAAGTGATTTAGAGTATTTTTATATGGCTTTGATGAATAACTTTGATTTCTCTTTCTGAAAACTTCCTGTTCATATCCTTTGACCACTCTTAATTGAGGAATGAATGATTCATTTTCTTATAAATTTTGCTCTGTTCTTTATATGTTTGAGAAAGGAAGCTTTTATAAGACAAGCTTGCTATAAAACATTTCCCCTAGTTTTCTGCTTTCCTTTTAATCCTGGCTTCATTGTGAACACTTGTGCAAAAACTTTTAATTTAATGAAATCAAAATTATCCATTTTTGCTTCCTGTAAGTTTCTCTATTATTAATGCTCTCTGAGGGAACTACATTGCAGGAGTCAGAAAGACTCCTCTTCATGATTTCAAATCTCAGATACTTGTTACTTGTGTGATGCTGGGCAAGTCACTTAATTCTATTTGCTTCAGTTTTCTCCTCTGTAAAATGAGCTGGATAAGGAAATGGCAAACCATTCCAGTGTCTTTGCCAAGAAAATCCCAAATGGGGTCACAAAGAATCAGATATGACTGAAATGACAGTACAACATATGCAAGTGAGAACTGTCAGATGAAAAGCCATAATGAGAAATTAAGATTAGCACAGAAGGCTAAAGGGAATAAAAATTTTGTTCTTTAGATAACAACAAAAACACATTACCTAAATTGGGACAAGAAGAACAAGGAATGATCACAACAGGGGGTACATGGATTGAAGATAATGGATGACAGAGATAAGGGAAAGATAGGACAAAAAATAAAGAAAATGAAAATCATGAGTCAATGAGAAGATTTTAAGGCACTGAGTTTGAATTACCTGCCTCAGATGAATTGCTCATTGAGGGCACTGAAGTAACTTATGTAATTAATTACTTGTGAGTGATTTCTGAACCACTCCCAGTGATCTTTAAGTAATTATTGAAAATAAGAGAGATCTTTTATAGGACTGGAAAGGTAAAGAAAGTTGCCTTTTCAAATAATAGACCAGTGATCTTGGTGTCAACTGCTGCAGAAACTCAAATGAATTTTTAAATGAAAGGTTAGCAAATACTTCAGGAAGCAACAATTAGTACAGAACAGTATAAATTTGCTAAGAATGTCACACAAGGCTAATTTCATTTTCTTTTTGGATATACCATAACACTGATAGAGAGAATATTTTAGATATAGGCTATCTGGATTTCAGAAAAGCGTGTAACAAAATCTCTCATGATCTCCTTGAGGACAATATATAGAGATGTAGATTAAATCATAATTCTGATAATTAGAGTAAGAACTAGTTAAACAGCTAAAAGCAAAGCGATGAATCAATGTAAAAATGCATAAAGTTCTACTGCTGTAGTAGTGAGTCACAAGTTACCTTGACTCTATTCTTGTCAACATTTTTACCAATAACATAAATAAAAATATATATGATTATTTTTCCAATGACAGAAAATTATAAAGGATTAGTTAATGTACTAAACTAGTAAAGGAAGGACATGACTAAATCAGAATTTCATGTAAGAAGACTTGAGGGTTTTAATGACCATGTATCAATGGAGTGCCAGAAAAATTAAAATAAAAGCTAACATAAACTTTGCCTACAGTGATAGAAAAATAGTATCTAGAACATAGAGGTCACATCCCCACTGTGCTCTACTCTGTTCAGAGGCATTTGGATTTGATGAGGGTTGTATTTTAGAAAGGACATTGAAAAGTGCATGTTTTTCAACAGCCATGAGTTAGTGACCTGGATGAGTAGGGTATAAAAAAACTAGGCTGTATATTGATTAGTCAGGGGTTAATCCAAGGTTTAAGCTTAGGGCCAAACAGGACTGTAGTCTTCAAATATTTGGAGACCCTTCAAATATCTGATTTATTTTTCTTGACCACTGGGTAAAATCTGGAACATGTTAGAGTTAAAATGCAACACACTTTGGATCAATTTCAAGAAAAACACTCCTAACAATTAGAGCTTTCCTAAAATGGAATCTGTTGCTTTGGGGAATAAAATAAATTTCCCATTATTGGAGGTCTTCAGACAAAGATAAGATGATGACTGGGAATAACATAGATGGAATTCATGCTTCAAGTAGGGTCTGGAGCAAATAATAAGTCACTTTTCTATAGTGCTGAAGGTTTGCTAAGTGCTTACTAAATATTATTTTATTTTATCCTCACAACAACTCCAGGATATAAGTACTATCATTATTTTTACTTTACAAATGAGGAAACTGAAGCAGGGAATCCTTAAATGACTTGCCTGGGGTCACACATGTAGTAAGTGTCTAAGACCAGATTTGGACTCATATCTTCTTAATTCCAGATCCATCACTCAATACATTTTGTAACCTAGCTGCCACCTAGAAAGCCTGTAATCTACTGTTCTAATTTTAAGATTAAAATCAGAGGTACACAAAGAACAATGGCAGTTGTTCTGGGACATCCAGAGGGCAAGCACTGTCGTTGGCCCTTTCCCCAAATGGACTACCTGGAAGGAAAGAGAAAGGGTCAATGGTGATGTCTACATCAGGGTGTGTAGACATTCCTGACCAGGCTCTGTGCACACCAGCATACTACACATTCAGTTTTGTTTTTATTTTAATAGATTCCTAAGACACTTGTCTACCTCTCACAGGTTGTTTTTTAAAAAAAATAACAACCAACCAACAAACAAAAAAAATGCCCTTCTCCATCTTGGGTCACATTACCTCCTTTATGTTGAAAATTAATTACTTTATCTCTGATATCTGGTGGAAATTGAGCCTGCAATAATTCCAGTTATTTCCCACAATCTTTCATGAAAGCCAGAAGGAAAATTCCATCCGTTTGTACTCCAAGTCATTTTAACCTCGAAGGAGCAGCTAAGGTGTTCCACCAGAAGTGTACTGAAGACTGCATGTCCTTTGGAGGTAAGAACCAAGTGAAGGCTAAGCACGGAAACTTGGGCCTCCAGTACCTATTTGTTGATTGGGTAAATATTCCTGAAAGGTCCTTACTACCTTGAAGTAGGTGATCTTTCTGTCAAAAGGCTAATCTAGACCTCTGATTTCTCTTTTATCTCCCCATAACCCAGCCTTGTTCAGCTTCTTTTCACTCATGATGAACATGAGCTTACCAAAGAAGAGATTAGCAAGCAAAACAAAGTACATTTAATTAGAGTTAAACCTACAGTACAACTGCTGCTCATGCCAGGGAAGGAAGCAGGTGTTGGTGGTGACACAGCTCAGCACAATTACACAAATTCTGTGGCAGTACACCCACCATCCAAACACCACAGGGAGAGAGAAACTCCTACACCACACCAAGACTCAGGGAAATTGGGCGTGGTCAGGATTAGGAGCTAGCATGGAAAACTGCAACTGGCTGGAGCTTCTGAGTTATTTTCCTGTGGGGGCATTTACAGAACTAATTCCAGTACTGGACTCCTCCCAATTACCTTGTGGCTAGGAGAAACAGATCTGACTTTTCCAGGCATTTCTTATAGAAAATTCATGAGTTTGCGTAAGCCACAAAAGGTACCAAATGAGGTAGGAAAATCTCTCAGATGACCCAGGAGTGTAATAAGCCATGTGTGAATATGCACAGGGTTTGAATTTCTGGGAAATTTTAACAGTCAAGGCTATTATTTTGTGTGTAGTTCCTTAAGGTAGGTGGTTTACATTTAGGTAGGGAAAGAATAGTGCTTAATGTGATTGTTTTGAACTCACCTACGGTACAGGAACTCGGTCACACAAAAGTCAAGTCTTGGTGCTTAGCTTGAGCAAAGACAGTAAGTTTTGGACAGAGCACTTTGGTCAGCAGTCTACCTCAACTTTTAAAATTCTTCAGCGAGATGGCATAGTGAATAAAACACCGAACCTGGAGTCGGGAAGACTTGAGAACAAATCTGTCCTCAGACACTTTCTAGTTGTATGATCCTGAGAAAAGTCCCTTCTGTAGGTCTCAGTTTGTTCATCTCTAAAATGGACATAATAATTGTATCTACCTCCCAGGGTGTTATGAAGGATAAAGTTTACTATCTGTATAGTGCATGGGAAACTTTAAAATAATACATTATATGTATATATATATATATATATGTATTTATATTATATAAATATATAAATACATAAATCTATAAATGATATAATTATCGATACTACTACGACTAACATTACTACTATTTTTGATCTGTTGTAGGTACCCCTATAGTCCCCTTTCACCTAAGAACTTTTAAAATGTTTTACTTAGGTCATAAGACTTGAAAAAGGAAGGGATCTTAGATACTATCTAGTCAGGGATTCTTAACCTAAGGTATATGAAATTAAAAAAAAATATTTCCTTTGTATTTCTCTGATTTTAGTTTGCACAACTAAAATATTATTTTAAGGAGTGTGTAGCTTTCACTGGATTGTCAAACACACTTACACACACACACAAACACACACACGATTAAGAATCCCTGCTCGACTCCAAGTCTCTCATCTTACAGATGAGAAAATTAAAGTACAAGGAGGTTAAGAATTGTCCAAGGTTACACAGATAGGAAATGGGAGCGCTAGAATTCAAAGTCAGATCCTCTGACTCTAAATCAAGCCTTCTTTCTGTTATACCAGCTGCTCATAAACAGACCTAGACCCTTGCTAAGATAAATTGTAAGTTAAAGTTAATATATCTTTAGCCTCTTAGTTTATTTTTTTCATAAGAGCATTCTGAATTTTAGATTGATTTTATAGACTCATCAAGAATATGTTGATGGAAATACTCTCCACCACGACTTCTTGAACTTCCATCACTATAATCATCTACATTTTGAAACATGTAAAAACCGTAACTTTTAACGACAAAAAAAGAAATGCAGAAAAACAGGGCAAGGCATCATTGATTGGCTCAGTGGTATTTTTCAGAAATCATGGAGTTAGAAGGGGGCTCAAAAGGTCTTGTAAGGGTAGGTAGGTGATTCAGTGGATAGAAACTGACCTTCAAGATAGGCAGACCAGAGTTCAAATCTGGCCTCAGAAACTTACTAGCTGTGTGACCCTGGAGGAGTCACTGAACTCCAATTGCTTCCAAAAAAAGTCATGTAGTCCAACCCCTTCATTTGATAGTTAATGAACTAAAGCTCAGCCTGCCAGAGGCCAAAGAGAGTTTAGCAAATGACCAAGTAGGAATTTGAACCCAGGACCCTGAGATTTCAAACCAGTGGCAAATAGGACCTCAGGCAGTAGACCTAGATTTTACTCCTTGTTCTACCACTCTGTGTATGACCTCAGGAAGGTCTCTTAACTTCTCTACTTAGTGTTTTTTTTTAACTTATTCAATAAAGGGGTTGGATTATAAAATCTTGAAGGTCTCTGTCTATTCTGTAATAATGTAAACAGTCTCTGGAATACGGATTTTACATGTGTGTCCTTTCTGGAAGTTTTCATGCTCAATTAGAATTCATTACCAAAACTTGTATTTTGTGTGATTAACAAGCTCACCTTCCTGAAATTGAAGGCTGCCAAAGCTGAGCTTTGCTTTGCTGGGTCCCTCCCTCCCTGTGTTGGAGAATGTGGATTTTATCAGTGTACACAAAACTCACTGAGTTTTAACGAGATGACAGGAAGCAGAGTCGACCCAATCATGAAGACCTTGGCTTGTGCACACTTTTGGCAGATGTGTTCCTTCAGGATGGGTTGGGGAGTCTTTTCCTTCCCATTTGTTCTGGTGGTTGAGAAAGGAAGGCCAAGAGGGAAAATGGATTCTCTATTTCTTCCTGTCCAATTGGCATTCCTGTTTATTCCTTTATGTATCCAGTTTGCAACCATCTCCTTCAGAGCAAATACTCTCTGGCTGTTGAATTCTCTTAGAATTTCATACTATAATGCACAGAGAGGTGCCTGATAATGATGATTAAGGAAATATCCACTTATTTACTGGTTTATATCAAGTAACAACAAAAACATCAGTTTCTCTCTCTTTCTCTCTTTTTTTTAAGCCATTGCAAAGCCCTAAGGAATGGATGAACCATGAAGAGTGATTCCTTTACTCTGGAGAAATACCAGGTCCAGAAACTGTGATTTGTAGCTGCTAATATCTGGGCCATCTCAAGCCTTTATGCCAGACCATTATAGCACTATATTCTTTCCTCCTAATGGCAGCTATTTATATAGCTTTACCGTGTCTGAAGCATTTACATACATCTCATTGGATCTTCACAGTACCCCTGGGACGCAAATCAATCTAGCACTTCCTCCATTGTATAGGTCAAGAAACTAAAACTCTAAGATTGCAGAGCTGGAGGGTACCTTAAAAATAATCCAAAGCTCTAATTGTGCAAAAGAGGGACATGAGACTTAGTCCCTTATTCAATGTAATTGGCAGACCTAAGATTTGAACCCATATCAACTGACTCCATATACAAGAGGCTTCCCAAATGACTTGCCCAGAGTCGTGCAATTGATAAGTAAAAGAACCAGGTTTTGAAGCCATAGCTGTCCTATTTTCAGGATCAGCATTATTCCATGAACTAGGACCTCCCCTAAACTTTCTCCCTCTGTTCATGTCCTTCCACTTCAGTACCAGGTCAAGTTTAAGCTATTTTTCAGTTGGCTCAGAAATCCCATTAATTCTCATAGCTTCAGAATGAACACAGACTTTTCTGAATATTAAATCCTTGCTTGTGTGGTTTGTCCTTCATTCTCCAAGAGGACCACGACATCAGGGAGATGACTGAAAACCACCTAGTTAACTTAGGGTTTACTGGCTAGATTTCTTTCTCAAATAGTTACTTAGCTAATATATTTAAATAGTTTGAACACCTAAGTGTTCCATTCAGTTGGTCAGTGCTACAATAGCGGTAAGCAGGAATGGGTAAGAGATGCACTCTCAGGAAAGGAAACAGGTACAACAATATACAACACAATAGAATAATCATAGTTGAGAACCATTATGTTATTATAATTTTATTATATTTATATTTATGATATATTAGATCATATAATTTGATATATTGAGAATTATAATAATTTATTATATTAATTATTTAGGTTTTTGTTGACATTCTAAGAAAGTAGAATAATCCTCTACTTTCATCTACCCACATAAATGCTGGATACAACAGCATATATTGTATGCACACTTATGCCTTACATATGCATTCTACCCCCATTAATCAAAAAGTCTTTCTAAGCACCTACTAGATGCCCTGCATTGTATTAAGTGCTGATGATACAAATAACAAAGAATGAAAGAATCCCCTTAATAGATTGTAAATTGATTGAAGTTAGACAATTTGTTTTTGTTTTGCTTTGTTTTCATTTGGGATCTTCAAGATCTGCCACAGTACTTGATGTATTCTTTCTATTGGCTCATTTTTTTTTT
>JAQQSK010011534.1:0-12242 GCA_028658325.1 Potorous gilbertii
CCCTTCCCCTGCCCCTAGTACACAGACTATCCAGCCATTATCCCTCACTCTTTACATCATCCCATCTTCTGGACAAGAATTGTACAAGATGGAAGGATCTGGATGAGTTACAATCTGCATCACTGAAGGGATCTCACAAATCAGATACATTGAAGTGCTTTGAGTATTTGAAATCTGCAATATTTACACGAAGCAAATTTTGCCCGAAAGCAAACTCTTCCAAACATTTTCTAGTTGAAGAAAGGCTTGTCTATATATTTAAACCATCACACAGTGATATAATTGCAAATGTGTTCATAAGAGTAGCAAAATTCACTGGGAATGCTGCTATGCTATCAAACCTGTTATTCAACATTATACCTTCATACTATGTTTTTTTTAAAGTGTGATTTAAAAATGAATTCAAATTTAAATTCCAAAACATTCAGTTAATTTATTAAAGCATGAGAACAAGTCACTTGTATCTTCAATTTCAATGTCTGTTTTACTACCAACTGTAATAGCTTTCTTGGTGCCTATGGTTTCTTTTTTGCATTCTCTCCGTCAAATAGCTATATTTCCAAAAATACTAACCTGTCAGACTATACACATGTTAGACATTAACAAATGTGATTTTCAAGCAGTCCTTATGTGTGACACATAATAGGATGAAATACTTGTGAGTGACTTGATTCAAAGTACCACAATTGGAGGCTAGCTCCCATTCTCCATTTTTTTTCAAATGTTTGTGGCTAGTTTTAATGTGGTCATGGCATACAGTCACATGACTTACAATCAAATAGATTCACCACTAACTTAAGCCTCATTCAAGCACTAGGAATCCATGGGCATACCTTCCAGATGCTGGGCAAAAGAAATATCTTTAGAATGAATTATTCAGAACACTTTTTTAAACAACACCGAAGAAATAGTTTTACATATAACCTCTGTAGTATAAAGTCATTTTTGCAGAAAGTATCAAGATGAAACCAGGATGTCTCTGACAAAGACGTATAATTATTTGTAGCTAAAATTGTCTAATTTAGAGCAAACATATTGCTGCTAACCACATTTGGTGCAGCATTTTTTTGGCTAAGTGGAGGCACTGCATGAAGGTCTGTGCACTGTGGCACACCCTATAATTATATAGAAAGGGCTCTTTTTTTCATTATTTTGTGCTGGTTCATTCCAAGGAAAGAGGTTGGAAAAGTAGGTTGTTGCTTTTAGTAGAAAGGACAAAAATGACGTCTCCAAAAAAATCAAATTGTCTACAAAGTAAACTTAACAAATATCTCCAGAGATAGACAAAACATTTACTAAGATACTGCTAGGTGCCAGGCACTGTACTCAGTGTTGGAGATAGTGCAGATGGAACATAACACGAATCACAAAACAAATGAAACTGAATGTTGAGAAATCATAATGAAAAATTAAAAAATAAACCTTGTCCCCAAAGAAGAGATATGAGAAATCACGTCTGCCCGACCTCACTTGCTTTCAGGGGTGGGAAGAGAGATCTATGAAGGTGGAACACTGCAAATACTGTCAGACTTTTCTGATGTGGTGACTGGCTTTGCTGGATTTTTTTCTCTCTCTTTTTTTTTAAATAGAGAAATGGTCTATTGGGAAATGCCTGATGCCTGTGAAAAGCAAGGTAGGAAGAGTTTCAGGCAACTTTGCAATCTAGGCCTAGATCTGTACCTAGGAAAGAACTCTCAAATTGATAGGAACTTCTGGAAAACCTGGAAAACAATCTGGTAGGAATTAGGTTTAAAGTAACATCTTACATCATACTCTGCAACTAATTCAAAATGCATGCATTTTGGCTGAATATTGAATATCATACCATAAAAACTTTTGAAGAGAAGCAGAGCATATACTTTTTATAGCTACGGGTGGGAAAAGAATTCTTAACTGAACAAGGGACAGAAATAAAATAGATAATTTTGATTACATGAAATTGAAAAGCTTTTGCACAAACAAAACAAATGCATCTAGAATGAAAAGGAAAGTAAGTGACTAAGAAAAAAACTCAAATTATCAAATTTTTCTGATACAATTCTGATATCCAAATACACATGTATTTATAAGTTATAGCAATATCTAAGACTAAAAGTTATTCCAGAACCAAAGAAATTATAAAATAGTAAACAGTCAGCCAATAAATTATTTATTAAGTACCAACCATGTTCTAGGTACTGTGCTAAACACTGAGGATACAAATATTAAAAAAAAATTAAGATAGTCCTTTCTTTGAAGAAGCTTATACTCTAACAAGGGAAGTTGTACAAAATAAAGCTAAAAAAGAAGGGATGGGTAATATGGAGGCAAAATTATGAAATCCAAAGGAACAGAGAGAGATGGGAATGAGTCTAAAGAAGCTTCTGGAAAACACCTCTTCACCTTTCATTCAGAGGCAAAAGTCCCAAGGGCAGAGGTTAGTGATGAAGGGTGAATTCCAAGATTGACATGATCTTGTAGCATGATATTCCTAGAGCATGAAAGAGAAGTTCAGAGGAGTTCAGCCAGGTAGGAGATGAAAAGACAGATGGCCTTGGCCACTAATCACTAACCTAGCTTTAATCACTAATCTCTCCAAATGATTAATAAAAAGAGAAATGAAAATCCAAATAAACTTGAGATTTTTCCTTACATCCATAAAATTGGAAAAGATGGGGAAAAATGAGAATAGTTAATGTTGGAGGGGCTGTGGAAAGATAGGTATTCTAATGCACTATTGGCACGGTTTTGAATTGGAATAATCATTCTATAAAGCAAGTGGCTCGAATATATGTATGTGTAAATACCAAAATGTTTACAGCAACCCTATTCATGGTAGCAAAGAGCTAAAATCTAATTAGGTGCCCATTGATGGAGGAGTTGTTAAACAAACTGTAGTATATTAAGAGTATCACCATGCTGTAAGAAACAATGAGCATGATGACAAGCCTAGACAGGAAAAAAAACATACACAATGCAAACTGAAACACAAGAATGATGAAACAAGTGAAACTGAATAGTGAGAGGTCATAATGAAAAAATAAAAACTTGTCTCCAAAGAAGAGACATGAGAAGCCATCTCCCTCTCCCCTAGTCCACTTGTTTTCAGGTGGGAAGAAAGGATCTGTGGAATAGAATACTGCATATCACCAGATTTTTAAAAATTCTTTGTTAGAAAGGATGGCTCTCTAGCAAAGAGGAGTTGGAAAAATACAGGGTGAAATGTAGCTGATTAAAAAAAAAGATGTAACTTTGAAGAATGCAAAGGTTTAGGAAGTGAATGCTAAATGAATGGAAAAAATAAAAAGGGTAAATAGTTTTTTTCCAGGTATTTGGCAGAAAAAAAATGTTGGCCAATAGTCTGAGGGGATGGTAGGATCTACTGAGGGTTGATGGGGAGTTTTTATTTGTTTTTTTTTAATGAATGGAGGAAGCTTAAATGTGTTCATAAACAATAAGGAAGAAACCAGTAGACAGGGAAAATTTAAGAATATAGAAAGGGTGTGGAATGTTATGTTTAGATAATTGTCATTTTTAAGTTGTTCCTTATACTTCAATAGATCCAGGATCTTACTGACATGAATTAGAGTTAGCAACACATCTATGCCTTCTCATCCAGCATCACTCAAACAGATTCCCTCTTTAACTCTTTCATGGAGAGTTCACCCAATGTACTAGGGACATACTTTTTACTCACTTGACAATGTATGATTACACCATTGGTTACAGTCTTGCCACATGATGGGCCCACCCCCTTTTCTGGTGATAGATGTTTCTGAAGACAGACTTCACGCTGCTTATCCTGGGTATTTGATAACTATTCATTGGCGATACGTTGAAACCTACTCGTACCCTCTAAAGTCTTCTCCCCTGAGCACTGGGTGATTCACATTTTTAATTTTTTAAAGATTGTATTCTTTCAGGATTTGAAATGCAACCTCACTGGTATACTGATTGATAGATGAAGGAAGTGGGCCTTTATCTTAGGGAAAAACTTGTAATATTCCCCAAAAGAAATCTGATCTGGTCTTCTCCTATTCAATTTTAGGTCCAGGACAGCATTATTGTAGAAACATTAATTGGCCTTTGTGGATTATCCATTCAATTGCCTATCGTTTTCTGTTCATTAGTTGGAACTTGTTTTCTATTTGTTTTTCTGTGTGGATAGGCAGGCTGGGCTGCTTTGAGCGATTATATCATTTAGGATGCTATGCAATGTGTTCTGGGAATGTCAGAAAACTGCATCAGTTCTTTTTTTTAGCTCCTGTGAAAAAGGAAGACTAGGCATCTTCAATAACCCTTCCTGCAGAGGAGGTCCTGGGAGTAAGAAGTTGGTATCCTGAGTGTTTGGTCCTGGATTGTGTTCTTAAGGACCTAGTATTGGAGACTGATTCAAGATGTGAAGTATCTTATACCACAAGGTCGGTTCCTAGCAATGCAAGAACTAAGTCTTAAATCTTGGGTTGAATACTGGAGATAAGGACCACAAATCTTAGGGTCAGGTCCTGGGTGGGATCCCTGTAAGAACAGTCAGTCTACTATGGTATTTGAGGGTTTGCCCTGGTCCCCTGAGCCACTGACATATGGAGTCATATCAGAGTAGCAATAAACACCAGGGGAGAGAAAACTTTGCAAGATGTAAGAAGACATCACCTTCAGTTCCAATAACTGAGCCTTTCGCCTGAAATTTCAGGTTTTCTATGGGATCACTTGCCTCAGACTTTTGTTCTCTCCTATGGGACTTCACAGTAAAGACAATATTCATTATATACATAGAACAGAGTGTAGCTCATTTCTTGCTTTGGAACTTTTGTCACCTTTTTTTACTGGCTTCTCCTTTGCCCACTTTTGCTTTGTACTGAATGTTAAAAGTACATACTCAATTTAATTCAGGAGGTTTCGTGGTACTTTCATATAATTTCTCTACCTACCTAGATACTGTCCATAAGCAGTTATCATGGTATCCTTTTCCCAAACATTTATCAAATTGGAGTCTCCAAAGAGAATATTGGGGCCACCCTTTATCTTGTCTGCTTATTTGATTTATAGTGAGAACTGCAAGATTGATATGTTTCCAGTCCTCCAGTGCAAATGTAGGTCACTGGCTATGGAGGCAATATTTAGAGCACCAAGGATACATGTTGATAGACAACTGACCAAGCGTGTCTAATTCCAATGATTCACTGTCTAGGTCCTCTAGTTTTCAGACCTCTGCTCTTACAAAACTCTGTTCCCCCAAAGACACTGTAACTTACAAACGTCTCAGTCCATTCAGTCACTGAAATGAAGCTCAGAGTTAGTCTATACCTGAATCACCGAGAAGACTTCTCTTCCCAGTTAAAATTTCCTCTTACGCTCAGGTTTTTTCCCCCCTATCTTACTGAGGCATTTCTATTCCTGGTCAAGGTAGAGCTCCCAAATCAGCCCCCTAGATTCCTGAAATGTCTGTTCTATTAAACTTACAACATCTTTTTTCCCCCTATATGTTTTGATTATGCCTCATTCATTCTCAGTGAAATGGGGGGTAGACTGACAATAACAGCCCTTGAAACATACACAGATATCCCCTGCCTGGTTGCAGTCTAAATGGCGCATAGAATCTGGGGATAGGGGAATGGAGAGGAAGAAACTGTTTTCAGCCATGCATGACTATGATGATGAAAAGAATTTTAGGGGGTTACTGATTCAGAAGAACTAAAAGCTGAGGGCTGTTGAACTAGAACTTAGAATGCCTATACAAGGTCCCCCTTTATAGCCATCTCTCTACCTCTCTGTTTTGAAGCAGGAGGGCTACTTTAAAATGCCTCCTCAAGAGTTGGGTGAGGAAAGAGTGAATCCCTTCATTAGGAGGCCCTCACTAGGTGACTAAGCAATAACCTTGAGATGTACATGGTTAGGCACAGACCTTGGGAATTCAAGAGATCATGAGGTTCCACCAGAGGTCTCACTGGTAGTCATAGCTGAATCATAGCCAAGGGTAACAGCCAACAGAATGGTGCTAGATGTGGAAATGCTTTGAACAGATGCAGAAATATAGTCACCGGAGGATAGCAGTATTTTCAGAGAGTGTGACTTCTCCTGCCAGAGACAATGTCAGCTATAGAGTCAAGAATGACATTAATCTTGACAGTGGATGAGACGTCAAACTTCATGAAGTGAGAAAAGGACTTTGGAAGACCTTTTGCCACATGTGCTATGACTTCTTTAATTCTACACCCTCTCTTCCTAAGTACACTAGATATTGGTGGTAAGGTAAGTTTTCAGGTTTTTGGGTGTGGATGTGTTTTATATCACTGTTCTTACTACACTGTCTTAGTAAATACTTCTTCTGAAAGTTCATTAAAGGCCGGCTCATTGTTAATAGACAATATGCTGGTAGTGATTCAGTATGAGAAGTATAACTCAAGTATCAGAAATCCAGCTTCTTAAAGTAACCCCTAGAATGATGAGAAAAGCAGAACCAGCCCCTTTCAGAACTACTGGGAATGGGAAATCAGAAAGCAGACAAATCCAAAATCCCTTCCTCCCCATTCTAGAAATATGTAGATACTGTGAATGACAAGGATGAGGAAGTCCTCAGAGGTGGCTCATCTTCAAAACTGATCATAGCAGAACCCAAGTATCTCAGAAGAAGAGGAGGTAGCTTAGAAGGTTTGTTCTCTGCTAGATTTAAAGTTACCACACTTAACCCTAAAATCCCTACCTCCTTCTGAGGTAGGGGAAGAAGGCACAGATGGCTGCCCTCTATTTTGGCTTCATCCCCTTCAAATTAGGGAAACAAGAATAGGGGTGGGTCATGGTTCCCAGGTTAGGCCCTCCTTTAAAGGGACCAAAGAACGTATGCCTTAGTGGCTATCCAATGGTTAAATGGAGGAATTAGACAATTTTTTCTGAGTCTCCTAGACACTTAAAATGGCTTAAATGATAGCAGTACCACAATACCTACATGCAAGGGGCAAAAAGATTCTTAGCAGTTTCAGCCCAGGTCCTACCTTGGGGGGGGGCATCAAGTTACTGTCACAATTCTAATGGGACCCATTTATATAGTCCAATGAAATATAGAGGCAAGCCCCACTGAAGTATGTGAAATTAGTTGAAAAATCAATTTCAACCCAAGATTATTTTGGGGTGGGATTTACCCTGATAAGCTCATATAGTAGACAACTGAAAAACTAACAGCTATACTGTAGATCACTCATGTATCTAACTACCAAAGGGGACCTTTCTCCAAGGAATCCAAATGAAATGACATGATTGATGAAATCTGTACCAGACAAATAGATCCAAGCTCAACCCAGTCATTGAAATAAACACAATATGCTAGAGAGGTCTCTCCCTCAGCCAAAAAGAAGCCAAAGGAGTGATGACCAGTTGCTCTTCCTGTCTGCACCATTGCCAGATATTATATAGTATGGAGCTGTCCAAGGGGAGCTTCCCCCAGGAGATAAGACTAGCCAGACTTTGGCAAGTGGATTATGTAGGTCCTCTTCCACAGTATCAGGACACTATGGTCACAAAAGTAGTGTGAGGCAGGGGAGTAATCTTGTGGAAAATGGTAGGTAGAAACAAATGAACTACAGCCAATAGAATGGGTCAAAAAACCAAGGGGACATTATTGGTCCTGCCCACCCAAAAATCCATCTTGAGGATAGTGGGAAAAGAAGTGATAACAGAGAAGGGGTGATGTGGGCTGGTAGAGAGTGGAACTCTAGACCCTGATCTCCTCCCTTCTTTGCTTTCTTTCAACAAGTAATTAACCTGATGAAGATACTGTAATTCTATTCTGATTCTTCCCGAAAATTTTTTATTTTATACTTGATCTTTGACCCTGGCCATCATCTAGATGATGGAAACAACCAGACCAAGATGGCACCATGAAAGCTCTTTTGATTTTTGCAGGAAATATTTTTGTGTTTGTCTCCCAAAGTCCTTCCTGAACCTTCTAAATAAGAGCAGTGGCATTGATGTCAGCAGTAGAAGGAGCTGAACACAATTCCATACCTAGAAGTTGACTTACTGTGTGGTACCTTTTGCCCTGAGGGCAATGGGGGTTGCACACCAAGGCATTTTTCTATTGGCATCTATCTTATTTCTTCCCCAGTGAAGAGCAATAAAGGTTTTTTTAACCTGCTATCTCTGTGTGGTTCTGCTGCTCTATTCTGGAATGTTTCTGCACTACAGTATCTAAAAAATTATTCATGGGAACGAGGTTGGGAATAATGATGTGTGTTATAAGATCAAGATAGTGGAAGATGCTGGACAAAAACAAAACAATCAGAAGTTAATAAAGAGGAATGAAAATAGTAGTTAAATACAGCAACAGGCTTTAAATATCAGGTTTCTATGTACCATACTGGAATTTTCAAACCACATCACACAGCTGTTTAGTCTATGGGTATGGATAAAGCAAACCATGTTAAGGGTGAAACATATTTATAAATATACAGACTCATTCATGCATCTGTTTGAGTCTCCAATAATAAACAGCATGTGTGGAATTTAGTATAAGGAAAAATATCTTGTATATTTACTGAGTATTTTATAATAGTATTTTAAAATTAGTTATTTCATATAAAACTATTTTACTATTTCAATATCAGTTAAAGAAAACAAGGTAGAGAAAATGTATTATCCACATTGGTGTTGAGAGGGATATTCTGTTTAACTGAATATCTTAGCTGACCCATAATGTGTAAAAGAATTATATACTTTCCAATGATCAGAATTCAAAAATTGCAATTAACATTAAAACTTTTAAGGTATATAATAAAATTTTCTTTTATTGCAAAAGATCTTTCAAAAAGGCTCAAGATTATTATTAAGAACACTAAGCACCAATGAAGAATACTTTTGATGATGAAAATATAAGCAATTGTATTGGCTATCTATGAATCTTTTATTCAATTCAACTTAATAAATAAGCAACCAAGAACTCTGTTGGGCACTAGGACTTCAAAGAAAAAAAATCTCTCAAGGAGCTTAAAATAAAATGGGAAGAATAGGATATGAATAATAAAAAAGGCTTACTGTAACAAGAGCAAAAGAGAAATCCAGGTAAAAGTCCATAGAAACCTTAAGGAGTTGGGTTAGATCACTCACTGGAAAGCTACACTATTTAACGTTGGACAAACATCAGAAAATGTTCTAGAGCAAACTTCACAAAACCTGTGCCTGCCTGTTGCTAGCAGCCCAAGGTCTTCCAGTGCATCCTGGGTCATCTCCAGTCATCCTGATGAATATTTGGTCACTGGATTCAGATGCCTCTGGAGGAGAAGTGAGGCTGGTGACCTGCACAGTTCTCCCTCATTCAAAACAAAGTCAAATGCAAGTCATGTCATCATTTCTCTGATGGCATGGTCTTCTTTGGCAACGAAGGACAAACGAACTATTTAGACAAATTCAGTTGGGGGATGGATAGAGATCCCAGTAAGCCAGTTACTATGACAGGAAGTCCCTGAGACACAATCAAGAGCCTAACTGGGCTGTGGAGCTGAAGGGGAGAAGGGACTGTGTTTCTATATTGCTGAAAGTATTTGTGCTGTCTGTGTTCTTTACTTCCTGGTGCCTTGGGGCAGAACCTTACTTGTTTGAACACTGTTATGGCTCTGGGGATAAGGGAAGGTTTCATTGTGGAGGTGACAGAGTATTTTGTTGCTGAAGGAAGAGAAATATTTCAAGAAGCGTGGATGTGGAGGGAGTACATTTCAGGTTGGGGAGACAGCCTAGGCAAATTCATAAAGGAAGGAAAATACATAATGTTATCAGGGAACAACTGGGATTCCAGTTGAACTAAAATATGTAATCATAAAGAAGGGGACTGTGGAGGAAAACAACAGGAACCCACTACAATATAGCACCAAATACCAGAGTAAAGGTTATTAACCAGAGTCTCAGAAAGCTACAGCAGAATACTATTCACCACTATAAAAACAATACATGCAAACAGACATTGCACAATGCAATGTAGCTGTAAAATGTGTTGCAGAACTATACTTGATAGGTTGTGTCAGGAACTAAATTCAAAGTCAAATAAGAAATAGAAAATGTCACATGAACATTTCATGAGGGTATCCACAAGGTCATAAGATAAAAGCAAATAAACATAAAACTAATGATAACAGAAAATGAGTTAAAACAGCATAATAGGCTAAATAACAAACTAAGCAAGGTGAAAAGAGTTACATAATAAGCACTATGTCAATATAAAATAAACATGAAAATCTAATAAGCAGAAACATGTGAAAAATATGTGCACTTCTAAACAGACATAGTTATATTCAAGGCACAAAGCACAAGAACAAAACATTGGCATCGTCATCTGATTATAAGTCTGACCATTTCCTCAATGCCACCTGAGACAAGATAAGTTAATTTAGTCACTGGGTAGATAGTTCTAACTTTCCTTTGATTTGCTAATTGATCTGCCCATTACCTATGCTAGTCTGTGGTATGGAACTTATCATAATCTTCATCAAAACTATATTTCTATCCACTTACATCTGACCCTATACAGGGTTGCAGACTGAGTAGTAATGTCATTGGGTTCTGAGGGAACTGTCTGCTTCCTAGGAGTCTTTTGAGTTAAACTATTAGGCAGAAAAGGTATTGCCACTGGATTCAATTTTTTGTCACACCTGAACTGATTATTAGGAAATAGTATATAGGGTCTTTGGCACTTCAAACATGTGTTTCTGATTCTGTGCCTGAATCAGACAGCTTTTGCATAATGACAGGTAAATTTTTTCTTAAGAGTCGGCTAAGGTAAATGTCTCCCAGTCTCAACTGGGCCATCTGAAAAACCAAATAATTCTCAAACTAGCAATAAGTGATTATGATGAGTTATCTTAACTTGATCCTTACAAGTCTTGGGGGCTATTTTGTGAACAAGAAATTTGTCTAGCCTCTCCCCAACTAAATATGGAATAGCTTCCCATCAGTCTGCCTACTTGGGTGTCCCATGATTTCCAAGATTATCCTTAGTAGGACTCTGATACCTTGATCAAGGATGTGACAATGAACATGGGCATCATATGACCATTTATTTTTTCAATATTCTTCTTGGCTGATGATATAACCATGTAGTAAATTTTTAAAGTATTCTTTCTCAATTGATTGACATTTTGGTAAAGAATAGCTGCAGTTTCTCTGTTCGGAGACCTCAGAACCTGGGTTGATAGGTAAGTGTGGCTCATGCCCAAATAGCAAAAGATGGGATCTAAAATTGAGTGCCATCGTTCATGACAGAACTGTATCTAAGTACCAGAAAAGTGACAGTGATTCCACTGAAATTCTTTTCTGGTCTTGGTCCTTAATGTGGTCATCAGAACATTGCTAAAATGTTCAAGTTGTGAGTCTCCTTGAAGATGATAAAGTATTTAATCTAGAATTCTTGATGCCAACTACAGACACGATTTTTTAGAGCACTGTACTTTGTACTGCTATTGTCTCTATTTTAGTTAGAGGAAATTTTGACAGGAGACCCACACATTGAGAAATACTTTTCCCATGACACTTTTGTAGTTGTGGAGGTTTTCTGGTAATTTGTGGGATGTACTTGAACTTACTAACTTACTGCCACTATATGACTTATCTTCTTATTCTCTCCTTTCAGAAATAGAAAGTCAATAAGGACAAGTTCCAAATGTTTGCTATTATTTAAGTAAGCTGAATGAATTGGTAGAACTTTTCTTTGCACACAACCAGTGTAAATTTCATACTTCTTGGTGACATCTATGGCCATCTTGGGCCAGGAAGATCTGCTTCTTATCAGCTCTACCAGTCCTTTCTTGATCCATATATATCCAAAATCAATCACTGTTTAGAGTTTTAACAACCATAGAGTGATGCACCCTGGGAAGACCAATATCATGAGTGGGATCAGTAAGAGTGGAGTAAGCCATTTTACTGCAGTTTCAACTTCTACTATTTGTCCAATAGTAGTGAACTTTCAGAAGACTAGCAGTTGCATCTATTGTCATCACTTCACTTCTTCACGTATCCCTTTGTCAGAGATCTGCCCTCTTCATCAGTCTTCTATAGATGACTTAGGCAAAGAAAGTTGATCCAGTGAAGTGAGATTCATGTATACTGGTGATGTAGAGTCTTGTGGAAGTCCCAGACTTTCAAGCACTACTGAAATTTGCATGAAGTCCACTCCTTTGGTTATTGTATATAAACTTCACTCTTTTTAAATGTTTGTTTATTTATTTATTTATTTTTAGTTGTCAATATGCATTTCCACGAAATTCTGAGTTTCAAATTTT
>JAQQSK010011535.1:0-12242 GCA_028658325.1 Potorous gilbertii
GTCTTTCTACTCCGCCATCTTGGCTCTGCCCCCAGAAGTAAATATTTTTGAGAAGAGATAGGGTCAAAAGAAAGAATAGAATAAATGGGGGGCAGAATAGGATGGAGAGTAATATAGTTAGTCTTCCACAGCATGACTTTTATGGAAGTCTTGTGCATAACTACACATGTATAACATATATAGAATTGGTTGCCTTCTCAGTGGGAATGGGTGGGGAAGGAAGAAGGGAGAAAAGTTGAAACTCAAAGTTTTAAAAACAAATGTTAAAAATTTTTTTTACATGCAACTGGAAAATAAGAAATACAGGTAATGGGGTATAGAAATGTATCTTGCCCTACAAATGGAGGAAATGAAGATAAGAGAAGGGAGGGGTGTGATAGAAGCGAGGGCAGATTTGGGGAACGGACAATCAGAATATACACTATCTTGGGATGTGTGGAGGGGAGAGATGGGGAGAAAAATTTGGAAGTCAAAATCTTGTGGAAATGAATGTTGAAAACTTAAAATAAATAAATAAATATTTTTTAAAAATGAATTGCTTTATGTGAAAGAACTTTGAAAACACAGTTTTTTGTGCACCCAAAGGCTTTTAGGAACAAGTCCACAAATGGAATATTCTTAGTGGTCCATCTTCTGCACACACATTTTTATGTCTATCTTCCCATTATTTCAAGATCACACTCCTGGTTTCGGGAATGTTTGTATTAAAACCACAGTTGCTTCCTTTTGCCTATTCTCCTTTCTTATAATCCCAGGTCCCTGCACCCTCTTCCTGCCTTTGTTCTAAAAGGCCTTATTTCTAACCAAGATGTTTCCTGGGGTGGTGACATCATCTTCTATTAACCAGATGCAGCATGACCTGTAGTCTGAGCTTCTCCATCTTGCATAGTCCATTTCCAGTGAAGGAAGATTCTGTTTCCTGACCACCTCAACCTCCCCAAAACTCACCCCTAACACACATGAAGGCTTCTTTTTGTCTGACCCTGCTGATTTCTCACCAGCATGCTATTTCCATATATTTTTGGCATTTCCAATCCAATTTAGTAAGAATTTATTAAGTACCAAGAAGCAGTGTGTTACAATGGATGGACAGTTGACCTAGAAACCAAGTAGTGGGATCAAGTCCTTCCTCAGGCTTATTTCAGCTGTGAAGGTGGTTTGAAAACAGAAGTCTCTCTCTTTCTCTCTCTCCACCCCCCCTCAAAACTTGCCTCTTTTAGTCACCATTGGGTCAAATCTCAGTCATTCTGCTCTCATCTTCCCACTTCTTACATTGTGCACTAGAGGAGCGGAAACTTAGTAGCCTCCATTGCACCAGTGAGACTTACTCCACACTCCAAGCTTCATCATCATCTAGATGGAGCCTCCATTGTGTTCTCCCTTCATTCCATCATGTTCTCTGCCAATGAATGAAGTTAATTAAGAGACCTGGAGAGGCACAGTGGTGAGTGCTTGGGTTTGAATGGGAAAGGTACTGTTCCTTCCATCCCTCTTCTGGAGAGAATGTGACAATGACCTAGTAGAAGATTGTCCAAAAAAAAGCCTGCTGAATACCAGTGACTATGCAGCCTCATCTGCTCCAAAGCAGACCCTGAGCAGACATGAGCTGGGCAAGCTTGGGAGAGAGTTTTCCGTTTTTTGGCGGGGCGGGGGGAGACGGAGGGAGAGGCAGTGATGGAGATCAAAGGATTCTAGTGCGAGCTGATGGCACCACCTGGTGGCAGACTGAACAAACAGTCCCCAAAGTTCACTCCATCCTGGCATCACACCTCTCATTTTCCAGGGGAGGACACTGAGACCCAGAGAGACAAGACTTGTCACGTGGCAAGGTAGTGAGCAGTGGAGGCTAGTCTAGTCCTCAGGGTTCCTAATTCTCTGACCAGTGACCTTTCCATGGTACCAGGAATGGGGGACAAGGAAAGCAGGAGTTAAACTATCAATAAGGGAGACCACAGAAGTTTCTCCTTTACATTTTTACTGTTCTTTCCTTTTCCTTTAACCCAAGGACTCTTATTCTTGGTGGTTAGTAACTAAACCTCTCCATGTCCCTGGCAGCTCTCTAAGACTGTATTAAAGAGGGGTTAATGATTGACTTTAGGGAGGAGCATTTCAATTGTGGGAGTTCCTCACACTAAAGTAACTGGAGGTGGAGGGTGGAATATCAAACAAAAAGGAAATTTACTAAATTAATTCATTAGCTTATTAACTCCTCTAGAGCAAGGACTTAATTTTGCTTATTTTTGTATCTTTATTGCTTAGCAAAGTGACTGAGACTTAGGTAGGTGCTTAATCAATGTTTATTGGTTGATTGACTGAAGTTTCATCTTCAGAGTTAACCTTGATCTTCTATGAAACTTAAACAGAGCTTGGTCTGGTGATTCTAACCTCCCCTTCACTCGCTTTGTTTTTTACCCCATCTGTGTTGCATGCTAGGTCCAGGTTTCAGTCTCCTAAGTCTAAAAGATTCACAGGACTCGCTATCCCTTCTAGAACCTGCTTCTTCACTTTGTCTCTGGATAAGGTCCTCCAGCCTAATTGCTTCCCATGCTCTCATGCTGCCATTTTGCAGGTGACAAAGATGAGACCTGGAATGTAAAAGACTTTTATTGCATCTTTGGCTTTCCTTGTAGTCACTGCCTCCTTGTTAAGCCTCCTTCATCCTGAATGCAAATTTCTATGAAAGGCTCTCTTTCTTCTCCACCAGATTCCTTCCTTAAGTTTCAGGTCAATTAGAACTGTTCTCTCCTTGTAGTGTTCCATGGCATTGGTCCCACAGTGTCCTGTCCCTCTTTTAACCCTTTTTTTCCCCTCCAGGTTAGTTAAGGCTATATTATGAAGCTCATTCATTCACCCTTTGTCTTAGGATAGTCTTATTTGTGCTAGAGGTCATGTAGATTTTATGACTTTTTGCCATCAAATGTGTGACCTTGGGTTAGTCACTTCCTCCATGGGCCTCAGCTGTTTCATGTATAAAAAGAGAAAGTTGAACTAAATTATCTCCAAGTTTTCTTCCATGTCTTAATCAAATCCTGTGGTTCTACTTTCACATGCTTGAGTCTCCTGCTTTAGAACAGCTTTCTCTCTCCAAAATCCAGAACATACTGCCTCATCTTCTTGTGTCAAAGCTCTCAGTCATAGAGACTCCTCTAGCCATCAGTTTATTCAAAGTGAAGGGATGATTGCATTGTTCTACGCCTAATGAGTGATGACATTTTCCTGACTCAGTATTTGAATTCTGCCTACTTCTCCAGGTCGTTTTCATGATTCACCTTTCAGATATGTCCTTCCCCACTCCCTAAGGGTGAAGTCTCCCCAAATTCTTTCTGCATACAGTAAGAATAGAGATAATCACTTCCAACAGTCAGGGCTGGGTTACTCTAACACCGGAATTTCCCTTGGGAATGGTTCAAATGCATTGCACTAGTAGTGGTCCCACCAAGAGAAAAGAGTGGTTAGGTCCATTATTGAGAAAGGGACAATTTATTGCAGTAGTAGTGAAGTCAAGAACATAGTATTGGGATTTGGAGTCACTGAACTTGAAGTTGAAATTACAGGTCTGTCACTTATTACAAGTCACATTCTCTCTGGGTTAAGGGGCTATGATATGGATGGTGATCTATCAAAGAAAGCTTAGGAAAAGTAGTCAGAAAGGCGAAAAGAAAACAAAGAATGAATAATGTAATGCCCAAGTATAAAGGATAGTTAACAGAGAAGGATGCAGCAGAGAAGTCAAGAAGAATGAGGACTGAGGACTCTTCATCAGATTTGATGCTTGGGGATCAGTGGTAGATTTAGAGGGAGCACTTTCATTTCAGGGATGAAGTCAGAAGCCAAACTGAAGTAAATGAGAGAATAGGGAGGGGAGGCTGAGTGATTGGAAGTCTTTTTCTAAGAGTTTGGCCTGGAAATGGAAGAAAAGCTTGAAGGGAATGTTAGCAGCAAGTGAGGTTTTTTTCAAAGGATGGTAGTGATTGGGACATGTTTATAGTCAACAGGGGAAAAATCCAAAGATAAGGAGATGATGACAATTAGAAAGAGGAGGTGATTATAGGGGCAATGTGCCTAAGACAAGGAGGGCATATGAGCAAGGATATATGTAGAAGAGCTAATTTTGGTGAGTAAAAAGGCCAACTCTTCATAAGAGATGGAGTAAAAGAGAAGAAAATGAGGGATGATGTTGGGAGAAGAAGAAGAAAAGAGAGTGGTCAGGAGGAATATGGCCTCTATTTTCCTCAGTGAAATAAGAGACAGGGTCCTCAACTGAGAAGGTATGAGAAAAGAAGGTTTGGAACAATGACAATGGCAAGTTTTTCAAAGAATAAAAAGAAGGAAAAGGATTGAATTTGTACAGTGATAATCCTATTAAATTTACAAATTTGTATGGAGTCATTCAATAGAATTTTCACGACTTTCCCTAGCTCCAGTCAGCAGCAGATGAGCAGACTAGAAGGAGACAGATGATGGGAGTAATCCAGGGTTAGGTGTATATAATTGGAAAAGCATATATAATTCTGGTCTTCAAGTCTCTCATCTCTATTAGGGGGTCGATAGCAGGTTTCATTATAAGTCCTTCAGAATCATGTTTGGTTGTTATGCTGATCAGTGTTCCTAAGTCTTTCAAAGTTGTTTTATTACTCGACAAATGGCTCTACTAATTCTTAGTTCTCTCTGCCTTAGTTCATACACATCTATCCAGGTTTCTTTGAAGCCATCCCCCTCATCATATTTTAGAGCACAATAGAATTTCATTACATTTATGTCCTGTAACTTGTCCAGCATTCCCCAACTGATGTGCTCTCCCTTCAGAATCCAATTTTTGTCACCTCAAAAAGTTATAAATATTTGCATATATACTAGGTTGAAGTTTGTTTTGCTTAGGACTAATCCTGCCCTCCTTCTTATGCTCCCTTCTTCCTTCTCCCCTTTCACTTTTATTTCCCTATTGAATGAAATGTTTGTCTCTGCCCAACTACATATATATGCTTTCTTCCTTCCTTCATAAGAGTGGGAAGTTTCAGTATCAGTGACTTCTGCCCCCTTTTCTCCTTGTTTCTATAGATCTCTCCTTTGTTCCCCTCACCTAAGGTGAGATAATTTTCTCTAATATTCCATTCCTTGCTCTATATATTCATTTCCCCCTCCCTTTCCATTCTTCTAAGATCATCAAGACTTAACAGAACCACTCCCAGGCTTTCTGTCTTATTAGACTACCTCTGTGACACTGGATGCTGCTAGGGTTCAGAGGGGACACATATATCATCTTCTTTTTGTCCATCATTGTTCATTCATGTTTATGTTTCTTTTAACTCCTGTATTTGAATTTCAAAGTTTCTATACAGCTTTGGTATTTTCATCAGTAATGCTTGGAAATCCTCTATTTCATTAAAGGTCCATTTTTCCCAGTAGGATTATGCTGAGTTTTGCTGCATAAGTCATTCTTGGCTGTAAGTCTTTCCTTTCTGCAATATTATTGCAAAATATCATTGTTCCACTAGAGCGGTAGCTGCTAAATATATGTGATTCTGACTGTGGCTCCTCGGTACTTGAATTCTTTCTTTCAGACTGCTCATCACCTAGATTCTGAACCCCAGAGTCATCCAACCAGTTGCAAGTCTTGTCAATTCTACCCCCACAATACTCTTGTATCCATCTTCTTTTGTCAATTCACATGGCCACCACTCTAGGCCAGCCCACTGTCACCTCTCACTTGGATTATTGTAATAGCTTTCTGCCTTCTTCAAGTTTTTTTCAAGACATACAACTGTTAAAGTAATTTCCTTTTTAAAGTACAGGACATGTCATTTTCCTATTCAGTAAATTCCAATGTCTTCCCATTACCTCTAGCATCAAGTATCAACACCTCTATTTGACACTTAAAGTCCTTTACAACTTGGCTTCAATATCTGTTTCCAGATTTATTCTATTTCTCTTCTCCACACTCTCTGTGATGCAGCTTGTTGGTGTGTTTGTCCTTCATTTTTGAAGACCAAGACATCAGAGAAATGATGACGTGACTTGCACTTGACTTTATGTTAAGTGAGGAAGGGCTGTGTAAGGTCACCAGCCTCACTTTCTCCTCCTCAGCCATCTGGATCCAGTGATCAGTTATTCATCAGGATGACTGGAAATGGCGCAGGATGCAATGGGAGACCATAACCTTTTTAGGCTAAGACCATTTCAGGTACTCCCTTAGAGGGAGGTAATGCCCATTCAGTGAATAGGCCTCTTTAAGAAGTACTCAGGGAATGATCCCTTTAATGAACAAAAGAAAAATATAATTAAATCAAGCTGGAAGGGAAAGGGAAACAATTACTATTGATGATCACGCTAAGCCAGGAGGGTCCAGAGAACAGTGATGAAGTGCAGCTTGGGCACTAGCTACTGTTGTCCAATCTATGGATTTAATGTTTTGGGAAAGAAGGAAAGAAAGAAAGTAAGGAAGGAGAAAAGAAAGAAAGAGAAAAGAAAGAGAGAATGAAAGACATCTAGCCAGTAAACTCCAAGTTAACTGGGTAGCCTCTGGCCATCCAAATTTACCTTCCTTTGGAGAGGAGAATGAAGGGAGAGGGAGACAGAGGGGAGAGGATGAACTGAGTTACCCAGCTAACTGGGTCCCCACTCAGGCCCCTTAGTCTACTCACAGGTTGTGTTCATCCTTAGTTTTTGAAGAAGTCCATGACACCAGAGAAATGATTACATGACTTGCGCTTGACTTTGTTTTGAGTGAAGGAGGGCTATGCAGGTCACCAGCCTCACTTTTTCCTCCTGAGCCATCTGGATCCAGTGACCAGATATTCATCAGGATGACTGGTTCTTACACATGATTCTCCATTCCTCTTTCTCTATGCTTTTGCACTGACTAGACTCTATGCCAGGAATGCATTTCCTCCTGACTTTTGCTTCTAAAAACTCCTGTTTTCCTTAAATTCCACATTCTCTAAGAGGCCTTTTTTTGTTCTCCTATTTGCATGCCTTCCCCAATACCTTATATTTATTTAAAACATACTTATATACATGCATATCATGTCCTGTAATAGAAAGTGAGCTTCTTGAAGGCAGAGTTGTTTCTGTCTTTATATCTTTAGTGCCTAACACATGGCATATGGATAACAGATGCTTCTTCACTGATGGTTTGATTTCTAACCTATATTATCAGCAGAAATTGGCTGAGATGACCCCTAGGATCCTTTCTAGCTCTAAATCCATGCTCTTGTGTTATTATTCTTTGATCCTAAGTCTTCCTCTAGTTTGTGCTCATGGGAAGAAACAATACTAATAACAGAATAAATAACAAAAATGTTACCTGTGTCCATGAAAATCCTGTGCTATTTTCATGGCATAACTTTTATTTTTTTGAAACTCATTTTATATCATTATCTTATTTGATCCTTGCAACCATTCTGTGAGAAAGGAAATTGTTATTCCCATTTTATAGATGAGAGAGCTGGGAGTTGGAGAGATTCAGTGACTTGTCCAAAACATATTTTTTTTTCAGTTGAGTAGATTTAATACTTCAATTATCTAGTTATTTCATATAGAAAAGAATACATTTTAGCTTTCATTATCAATGTACTTTCTTCATTTCAAAACTTCATTGTATATATAGCATGTCTTTTTGCTTGCATTTGTATCCCCATTCTTAGCACAGTGCCTGGCACTTAGTAAGTACTAAATAAATATTTTTTTTTTGTTACCTGTTTGTTATCTATTAGTATTCTATTGCTTCTACTTAGAAAAAGTCTCAGGAGAAATGAAGCAAAAAGTCAGCCTAAGACTGCCATTTTTTCACTTCAAATATCTGAAAGAGGTAAAAGACATTTTACCTTCAATTACTCAGATAATTATTTAAACATCTACCCTGAGTGGGAAGAAGCAACCTCCCAGTCTAAACAAGGCTTAATAGAATCCAGATAAGGAAAAAAAACCCCTCCATACTTCCTCACCTTATGCTTTTTATCATACCATAATGATACAAGAAGAAGTGTAGGATGTAGACAAGAGGTCAGTTTCTCCATGAAGCCAACTTTTGTGCTTCTCTTCTCTATATAGGCTTTAAAAAGACTTTGGTTTTCCTTTCCCCTTCTGAAGCTTATGTGGAACTATTCATTTTGTGGTTCATCTTTTTATTTTATTTTTTCCAATTACATGTAAAATTTTTTATCATTCAAAGCAAATTTAAAGGCAGAAGATCATAAAATATTCTTAAGGTGATGTTCTACGGTTTACGGAGTAAATATTCTGTTGTGTCATGGAATACCCTAATTTCTGAAGAATTAAGGTTAGAGGTCATTCCCAATGTTCAATGGAAAGGAATGATGGGTATGAGTAAGTTGCAGCATATTACCAATGAATAATTGTTCAGGAGAGGTGGAGTAAAGGATATGATCAGAGAGGCGCATGACTGGAAAAGTCAGTAGGCTAAGGGATAACTGATAGGCACTTTTTATGCCTTTTTAGTATCTACAAAACCAGTCAATCAACAAGTACTCATTATCTACAACCTTCTAGGGAAGGGCTCCCTAAAATTTGAGTGGAGCTCCCTACAGAAGATTTACAGGAAGATGTACTGAATAGGATGAAAAGGCATGCATGGGTTTTTTGAGTGTCATCAGTGGAGGAATTATCCACATGAGACTAATGGGAACAAGGTACAAGCCAGTGTAAACCATAAAATGAAGTTCATTGTATCCTTAAAGGAACTAGCTCCCTGTAAAATACATACTGTGAGTGGTTAACATGAAAATGAGAAATCCAATCCAACAAGCATTTATTGAGTTTTCACTATGTGTAAGACAGCGTCCTGGGCCTTGGAGATACAACAATAAAACAGAAACAATCCTTGACTTTAAGGTGTTGACACTTGATCTACTTGAGAAGATGCAATATATAAATAGGTATGTATAAATTTGGTCACTTGGTGGGGAGAGAGTCCTACGAACTAGAAGAGTCAGGGAAGGTTTAGCCAGGATGTGGTTGTATTTTGCAAACTTTAAAGTGCTCTGTAAATTTCAGTTGTGATGATCATTACATGGAGACCAGCAGCATTGACCTCTCTCCACATTGTTACTACATTCTGAATTATTCTTTCATTTCATTTCATTATTTCTTTCATTTCAATTTCAGCAAACATTTACGGAGTAAATATTCTGTGCAATTCCTGGGCACTTCCGTTAGGACTGGGGAGAAGAAGCAAAGAGAGTTCTTTCCCTCTAAAATGACCTCCTATTTATACTGTATAGATCTTTAGACAGACTTTAGACAGAGGGTTGTTTGCATGTTTCATTAGAATGTGAACTCCTTGTGGACAGGGTTTATGTTTTTATCTCTCCTTATATCCTCAGAGCATATCACAGTGCCTGGTATATAGTAGGTGCTTAACAAATAGTGGTTGTTACTGTTGATGATAATGTTGATGATGAGGAGGAGAAAGTCATATCCCTATCCTTGAGGAGCTTAAAATATGAAAAGCAAGGCAAAATTTGTATCCAGATAATAATTAGTATTTATGTAGCTGTAATGTTTTTTTCTTTTATTATTTTTTTAGTGTTCTACCATCACTTCCTTAAAATTAAGATTTTTATCCCCCACCCCCACCTTTCCCCCACTACCTCCCTCCCTCCCCGCGACAGCATACAATTTTGTATAGGTTCTGCATATACTTTTCGATTGAGTACATTTTCACTATACTCATGCTATGTAGTTGAACTAAAATAAATGGAAGAAATCATATAACAAATCAAAACATAATACACTAAAACCCACACACATACAAACATGATCCGCTACATTCTGTGAATGACTTCCATATTTCTTTCTCTGAGTGTGGAAGACATTTTGCCTTAGAATACCACCATTGGGATTTTTTTTTTATTTTAGTAAGTTCTTGCGTTATTGCGAAGTTCCAAGGCTTACCGAAAAAACTCTCGCACACTGTGGTCATTGCTGTGCACAAAGTTCTCCTGGTTCTGCTCCTTTCGCTCAGCATCAGATTACGTAAGTCCTTCCAGGCCTCCCTGAAGTCTTCTTGTTGTAGCTGTAATGTTTGCAAAAACACTTTACACAGATTATCTCATACTAAAAGAGAGAATGTGATATGTATATAGGGAGGTTCAAAGGAAACTGCAGAGGACTGGAAGAGAGAAAGGCCCTTTTGGGTAGAGGATAATCATGGAAGGTTTCATGGAGGAGGAATATGGATCTTCAGCAGGTAGACACAGAGAGGAAAGCATTCCCAGAGTGCAGACCACAAGGAAGAATTTCTGTGGGAGGGAAAGATTCCTCTTCTTTATTGAAAGAGTTTTACTTTCTTTTGTTTTAAAGTCTCTTCATAATTCCTTGTTGCTCTTCAAGATTGCCTTTGCAAAGACCTAGAAAAGAGAATCTTTGGTGATTGTTTCAGAGATTTTGCCAAAATTCCAGTATCCTCTCCCATCTTTGTATGTGTAAAAACTTCAAGTGGTTCTACCCATTCAGCTGCACCAAGACATTATTTTCCATCATGTTCTCTTGCACATTTTCTTAACAGCAAGTGGGCAGTTTCTTAACAGCAAGTGGGCAGTTTAATCATCTTCAGCACTTTGGAAATTACCATTTATCAGGCATGACTGTAGCCCAATCCTGGTGGAACTAATACAACCT
This sequence comes from Potorous gilbertii, assembly GCA_028658325.1. Classification (NCBI taxonomy): domain Eukaryota; kingdom Metazoa; phylum Chordata; class Mammalia; order Diprotodontia; family Potoroidae; genus Potorous; species Potorous gilbertii. The sequence continues at coordinate 10,639 of JAQQSK010011535.1, forward strand.
GTGCACTAAGAGAAGATGGCAGGTGCATTGTGCTTCTTCTCATCAATACTGGAGATGGCAAGATGCCATAGGGATGAACATAATGTGCTTGTAAACCTTCCAGTTGAATTTACATAGAACATTGTTTCTCTCATTTAGCAACTCTTGCCCTGTGCCAAAAGGCTTAAGCTGCTTGCAATAGACTTGGATAATACTGCACACTCTCGAGACAGTAGCAATCGGGGCTTCTTCATTTATCCTGCTGTTATTTATTTGTTTTTAAATTCTTCTATTTACATTTTAGAGGATTCAGTGAATGAGGCAGCTATGCTTTCCAGAAGTCCTGATTCCAAGGATCATAGAGTTGAGAGATGGAAGGGACCTCTAAACTTCATAGGATAGTCATAGAAACAATAGATTGTGCTTTAGAGCTAGAAGGGACCTTAGAGGTAATCAAGTTTAACCCTTTCATTTTACAGATGAGGAAACTGAGGCAAATAGAAGTTAACTGACTTACCCAGGGTCACACAGTAAGTGTCTGAGGTGGGATTTGAACTGAGATGTTCCTGACTCTAGGTCCAATGCTCTATATATTGTGAAAAGAAGCTGTTTTCTTTAGGGAAACACCTTATAGGAAGATGTGAATCCATGTGAAATGTGAATCAAAGCCACTTGATGTCTGTCTGTCACAGGTTTAAAGATGTAAAGTGTCCCAGAAAGGGCACTGAAATGGACAGGGTCAGCCTTGAGCTGGGCCAATCAGATGCTTTTTAGTATAGGCTGATGTTTCTAGACCTGGGTAACAGGGAAAAGGCCTGACCTAAAGTTTCCTGTTCAGTGAGAGGCAAACAGCTTCTAGTCAGTTATAGTGAGCCAGGGGCTGCTTACGAGGGGTCACAGGATCATAGGATGTAGAGCCCAGAGTGGCCCAGAAAGACCTTCCAAAGAGCAGAAGAGATGGAGATGAATTTATGAGACTCTAGGCCAGAAATGAAATTGACCAGTATGTGTATATGTGTAGACACACACACAGTTATATATGCAAATTTATTTATATGCAACTATAATTATACATGAAACTATGTGACTATATATCTATTTATAATTATATAATTACATATAATATCTAACTATGTATAACTATATACTTGTATATATAACTATAGATTTATAAAAACCATATAACAAATATAACCACATAACTACAAAAACTATAACTATATACCTAAATACGCCCGTATATTTACATAACTATGTAACTACATAACTATATATAACTAAATAATTACTACTATATAACTATATACTACTATACAACTATATAGGACTATATGTAATTAAATATCTATACATAATTACATAATTATATAACTATATAACTACTACTATATAACTATAAATAGAGTCAGCTAGGTGGCACAGTGCAGAGAGCACTAGACTTGGAGTCAGGAAAACTCCTCTTCATGAGTTCAAATCTGGCCTTAGACACTTACTAGCTGTGTGACCCTGGGCAACTCACTTAACCCTGTTTGCTTCAGTTTCCTCACCTATATAATGACCTGGAAAAGGAAAACGCAAACCACTCCAGTATCTCTGCCAAGAAAACCTCAAATGGGGGTCACAAA
>JAQQSK010011536.1:0-12242 GCA_028658325.1 Potorous gilbertii
TTATTGACATATGTGAACAATTCTTTTTTTAATAGAGACTTTTTTGGTGCTTTTTATTTACTACTTTATTTTTCCCATTACATATAAAAACAATTTAACATTCATTTTTAAAACTTTGATTCTCAAATTCTCTCCACTCCCCCCAGTAGCTCAACTCATTAAGAAGGCAAGCAATTAGATATAGCTTACGCATGTGTAGTAATGTAAAACACATCCAAAATAGTCATGCTGTGAAAGAAAAGGGACCAAGTTTAAAACAAAACCTTGAGAAAAATAAACAAAAGTATGCTTCAATCTATATTCAGACACCATCCAATCTTCCTCTGGGAATGGATAGTATGTTTTCTCATAAATCCTTCAGAATTGACTTGGGTCATTGTATGGCTGAGAGCAGCTAAGTCATTTACAACTGATTATTACTTCACAATATTACTGTTACACAAAGTACATTTCACTTTGAATCAACTCATGCAAGTTTTTCTGAGAGCATCCTGCTCATCATTTTTTATATTGCAATAGTATCCCATCATGATTACACACCACAAGGTGCTCAGCCATTCACCATTTAATGGGCTCTATCAACAAGGACCCAAACATACAAAGGAGGGCCTGCTGTATAGATTCTTAAATCTGCTTTTCTAAAAGGAAAGCAACTTTTGAGGTATCAACAATCTACTTTGATCAAGTACATATATAATTCACTTAGTTCAGGGGAAAAAGTCAGCACCCTGAACTTCAAAGAAATAAAGATTAACAGACAGGGCTTCCAACTGTCTGACCATACATTCATAGCTAACAGAGAGAGAAGCACCAACATCTGGGTTTTAAAAGCCAAGGGGGCATTCCTTACCAGCATTCCAGCTTCTGAAAACAAACCCCAAAACAAAACTTCACCTGAGAGTATTTATACATTTTTCAGAGCCAGAGGGCCAGACCTTCTGACTCAGTGCCTCAACAGAAATTAACAAAAGGTATTGAGGTGTATTAATGGGCAGGGAAGATCTTTAACTCTTCCCCATCACCACCACCATTAACTTTAAATTAACTTTACATTGCCCCAAGATCTTTTGTGTCTATTATATAGGAAATAGGCATTAACATTTCTTAAATAAATACAATTTAATTCCCATAAACACATCATGAACTTCACATTTGCAGAATACATAACATAATATAACATCATTCTTTGGGAGTCAACCTGTGGGGACTGAGCACCAGCTCCCCCTTCCTCAATCCAAAACAAAATGTCCAAATAAAATCCTCTTGTGGGTGTTGCTGACACTCTCAGATTCAGGTTCTAATGAGCCAAGTCTCAGTCTTAACAATGCTTCTAAGTCCTGAGGGGCAGCTAGGCAACAAAGTCAGCAGAGTAGAGTCCTTGGGAGTACATGGCATATTGCCCCATTCACTATAGGCAGCTCCACTCCCTGTGTTCCAAACTGTTCCAGGAGAACTGCTGCAAATAAAGCACACCCAGTGCCTTGCTGTGCAGTCCCCATCTTGCCCAGAGGCTGAACTCTGAACTCCTGGGTTCCTTTTTCTCCAGCAGAAGCCAGCCGATCCCAGTTTCTGCCTGGTTTTGCTCCCATTCCATGGCTCACTTCTCCAAGGTCAGCACACAGGCAGTTCTCTACTTTTGCTGGGTTGGTATGCAGGCAGTTTTCCACTCACGCTCCAGGACTCCATTTTCCACTGCTCCTGCATGGGTTCTGCACACAATACAATCCTGGGGCTCCATGGAACCATAGCCACCACAACTAAGAAACAATGAGCAATTATTCCAGCTCCCATACTTTCCTTTTAGTTTGAAGATCCTGCCAATACTATGTCATAATAATATCAGCAAGGACACCAGCATACATACAAGGGCCTGCTGTACAGGTTCTTAGATCTGCTTTTCTAAAAGGAAAGCAACTTTTGAGGTATCAACAATCTACTTTCATCAAGCACATATATTACTTAGTTCAGGGGAAAAGTTAGCACCCTGAACTTCAGAGAAAATACAAATAGAGAAACAAAATCAACAGGCAGGACTTCTAACTGTCTGACTATAAGCAATACATACATCACAGATCAACAGACAGATCCAGCTGTCTGAACATACATACATAATTACCAGAGACAGAAGCACCAACATCTGGATTTTTAAAGCTGGAGGGAGCCCCTTAGTGACTTCCAAGAGTCTGGCACACAAACCTTCTTCCAATAACTAAACCCAAAGCAAAACCTCACCTCAGAGTATTTATACACTTTTCAAAACCCTCTAACCCAGTGCTTCAATAGAAATTAACAAAAGGTATTGAGGCCTGTTAATGAATGGGGAAGATCTTTAACTGTCCCCCCAAAAGCATAAGCCTTAAATTACCATTACATGGGCATCTCTTCAGTTTTTAATACTTTGCCCCCAGAAATGAGCTGCTATAAATATTTTTTGTACATGTAGCTCCTTTCCTTAATTGGTGTTTATCTCTTTGGGGATACTGTAATGGCAATCAAATTAGGATCCTTTGCTGGTTTTGTTTTGCCTCTGATTGAATAATATGAATGGGGAGGATCTTTCACACTCATTGATGGGCCTGTCCATTGTGGGAAGCTTGATTATGGGAACTGTTTTGTAGGCGGGTCCCAAGTACCTTTTGGTTTTTCTATTGAGGCACTGGGTCAGAGAGTTATGCCCTCTGGCTCTAAAATGTGTATAAATACTTTGAGGATGAGGTTTTACTTTGGGGTTTTCTGACTGGAAGGGTTTACTTGGCCAGATGAGGACTCTGAGAAGATGCTTTAAGGAACCACCTGACTTTGAGAACCCAAATGCCATGCTTCCCTCTCTGGAAATTATGGTCAGATATTTGTCTGTTGAATTATGGTCAGACATTCTGGAAGCATGTCAGTTGACTTTTAGTTTCTTCGTATTTTCTTTGTAGTTTGGGGTGCTGACTCCCTTGAACAAGGTGAATGATATAAGTGCCTGGTTAAAGGATTGATACATGTGATTGATTAAAGTTGCCATTCCTTTTGTGAAGGCAGATCTAAGAACCTGTGATAGAAGACCTTCCCCCTGTGTATGTTAGGGTGCTTACTGATACAGATTTACTAGTGGTATTGCTAGGTCCAAGGGTATGCATGGTTTTACAGCCCTTAGGGGTTCCAAACTGTTCTACAGAATAGGTGAATCAGTTTACAACTCCAAGAAGAGTGCATTAAAGTCTCATTTTCCCCGCATTCCCTCCAACAATTGTCATTTACCTTTTCTGTTCCATTAGTCAAACTAATAGGTGTGAGGTAGTACCTCAGAATTGTTGTAATTTGTATTTCTCCAGTCAGTAGTGAGTTATACTATTTTTTTCATGCAGCTATATGTAACTTTGCTTACTTCATCTGAAAACTGATCGTATCTTTTAAACATTTATCAATTGGGGAGTGGCTCTTATTTTTATAAACTTGACTAAGTTCTCTACATGTTTGAGAAATGAGGCCTTTATTAGAGAAACTTGCTTCAAATTGTTTTGACAGTTACTATTGCGAACTGCATTTCCTATCATTTTATCTCTTCCTATTTATTCTATTCTCTTTCTCTTCCTCCCTGTGTAACTCCTCAAAAGTGTTTTGCTTCTAACTACCTCCTCCTCCAGTCTGTCCTCCCTTATATCAACCCTCTCCTTCTCTTATCCCCTTCCCTTCCTACTTTTTGTAGGGTAAAATGTATTTCTATACTCAATTGATTGTGTATACTATTCCCTCTTTGAGCCAGTTTTGATGAGGATAAGTTTAACTCACTCCCTCCTCACTTCTTTTTTCCCCTCCACTTTTAAAAGATTGTTCTTTTCTCTTTTATGTGAGATAATTTATTCCATTCTACTTTTTCCTTTCTCTTTCTTCCAGTACATTCCTCTCTCTCCCCCGTAATTTTAGTTTTTTAGTTGTCAACTCTTCATATTCAACTCATACCTGTGCCTTCTTTCTATATATACTCGTTCTAACTATCCTAATAATGAGGAAATTCTTATGTGTTACAAATATCATCTTCCCATGTAGGAATGTAAACATCTTAACCTCATTAAGTTCCTTGAGATTTACTTTTTCTTTTTATGCTTCTCAAGTATTGTATTTGAAAGTAAAATTTTCTATTCAGCTCTGGTCTTTTCATCAAGATTGCTTTAAAGTCTTCTACCTTGTTGGATGTCCATTTCTTTTTCTCTGAAGGATTATACTAAGTTTTTTGGAGTAAGTGATTCTTGGTTGTAACTCTAGCTCCTTTGCCCTTTAGAATATCATATTCTAAGCCCACCAATCCTTTAAGGTAGGGGCTGTTAGCTATTGTGTTATCATGACTGTGGTTCTACCAAACTTGAATTGTTTCTTTCTGGCTTCTTATTCTTTCCTTGACCTGGGAACTCTGGAATTTGCTTAGAATAATCCTGGCAGTTTTCATTTTGGAATCTCTTTCGGGAGGTGATTGGTGAATTCTTTCCATTTCTGTTTTACCCTCTGGTTCTAGTTAGGGGAGAGTTCCTTGATAATTAAGCAAAGATGATGTTTAGGCTTTCTTTTTGACCATGGTTTTCAGTAGTCTAACAATTTTTAAATTATCTCTCTTGGATCTATTTTCCAGATCAGTTGTTTTTTCAATTGAGATATTCCACATTGTCTTCTCTTTTTTTTAATTTTTGGATTTGTTTTATTGTTTCTTGCTTTCTCATAAAGTCATTAGTTTTCATTTGCTCCATTTTAACATCTAAAGAATAACTTTCTTGAGCGAGCTTTTGGACTTTCTTTTTCTTTTTTAAACGATTATTTATTTATTTATTGTTAGATTACAACATTCATTCCCACAAAATTTTGAGTTCCAATTTTTCTCCCCATCTCTTCCCTCCCCCCACTTTGTAATACCTTGCATTCTGATTACCCTTTCCCTCAATGTGCCCTCCATTCTATCAGACTACACAGTTCCCTTATCGCCATCTTCTCTCTTTTCTTGTAGGACAAGATAGATTTCTATATCCCATTACCTGTATTTCTTATTTCCCAGTTATATGCAATAAAAATTCTCAACATTCACTTCTAATACTTTGAATTCCAACTTCTCTCCCTTCCTCCCTCCCCACCCATCCCCAATGAGAAGGCAAGCAATTCAATATAGGTTATATATGTGTCTTTTTGCAAAAGACTTCCATAGTAGTCATGTTGTGTTAAGACTAACTATATTGCCCTCAATGCTATCCTGTCCTCCCCTTTTAATTCTATTCTCTCATTTGACTTGTTCCTTCCCAAAAGTGTTTACTTCTAGTTACTCCCTTCTCCCATTTGCCCTCCCTTGTATCATCCTCCTAATCCCAATTGTCCCCTTCTCCCCTACTTTTCTGTAGTATAAGATAGATTCTCGCACCAAATTTAGTGAACATTTTTCCTTCCTCAAGCCATATGTGAAGAGCATAAGCTTCACTTTTCCCCTCTCACCTCCTCCCTTTTCTCCTCCATTGAAAAAGACTTTTCTTATCTCTTTTATGAGTGATACTTTGCCCCATTCCATTTCTCCCTTTCTCCTCCCAATATATTCCTCTCTCACCCCTTAATTTTATTTTTTATAGTTATCATCCCTTCTGATTCAACGCGACCTGTGCTCTCCATCTATGTGTGTGTGTGTGTGTGTGTGTGTGTGTGCACATGCATGTGTTTGTATATAATCAGTATCCAAATACTGAGAAATGTCTCAAGAGTTACAAATGTTATCTTTCCATGTAGGAATGTAAACAGTTCAGCTTTAGAGAATCCTTTATGATTTCTCTTTCCTGTGTACCTTTTCATGTTTCTCTTGATTCTTATGTTTGAAAGTCAAATTTTCTCTTCAGTTCTGGTCTGTTCATCGAGAATGCTTGAAAGTCTTCTATATCATTGAATGACCATTTTTTCCCTTGAAATATTATATTCAGTTTTGCTGTGTGGGTGATTCTTGATTTTCATATCAGTTCCTTTGACTTTTGGAGTATCCTATTCCAAGTGCTTTGATCCCTTAATGTAGAAGCTGCCAGATCCTTGGTTATCCTAATTGTATTTCCACAGTACTCGAATTGTTTCTTTCTACTTGCTTATAATATTTTCTCCTTGGAACTCTGAAATTGGACCACAGTAATCCTAGAAATTTCTCTTTTTGTATCTCTTTCAGGAGGTGATAGGTGGATTCTTTCAATATTTATTTTGTCCTCTGATTCAAGAATATCAGGGCAGTTTTCCTTGATAATTTCATGAAAGATAAAGTATAGGTTCTTTTTTTTGATCATGGCTTTCAGCTAGTCCCATAATTTTTAAATTGTCTCTCCTGGATCTATTTTCCAGATCAGTTGTTTTTCCAATGAAATATTTCATATTATCTTCTATTTTTTCATTCCTTTGGTTTTGTTTTGTAATTTCTTGGTTTATTATATAGTCATTAGCTTCCCTCAGCTCCACTCTCATTTTTAAAGAACTATTTTTCTTCAATGAGCTTTTGACTTTTCCATTTGGCTGATTCTACTTTATAAAGCCTTCTTCTCCACATTGACTTTTTGAACCTCTTTTTCCAATTGAGTTAGCCTATTTTTAAAGGTATTATTTTCTTCAGCATTTTTTGGGTCTCCTTTAGCAAGCTATTGACTCACTTTTCAAACTAGTCCATTTCCTGATCCCATTGCATATTCATTTTGGACATACTGTTGCAGAAACCTTGACTTCCTCTGATAGTATGCATTTTTCTTCATTATTTGAAAGGATGGGAGGAAATACCTGTTCACCAAGAAAGTAACCTTCTATGGTCTTATTTTTTTTTTCTCTTTTTTGAGCCTTTTTCCAGGTAATTACTTGACTTCTGAATCCTTTGTCAAGAGGAGGGTTCTAGTGCTCCTCCTCAGCCCAGGATCATGCTCAGGGCTGAGATTCAGATTGGTTGCTCAATTCCCCCAGGGGCTTTAAGCAGGGGCAGGGCCACCACTCACGACTGAGATTCAGATCAGCTGCTCAATTTCCCCAGTGGCTTTAAACTGAGCAGTAACCACAATGGAAGCTGCATCGTGATTCAGCCACTGCCATACAGCACCTCCACCCCTCTACGGCTGCTTCTGTCACTGCCTGGGGCCAGTGCTAGAGAGGGTCACCCTGCTACCCTATCACCCAGCTAGAAAAGCCCTCTCACTAACTTTTGAAGCTTTCTTTGGTGCTTGTAGGTTGAGGGATCTGAGACCCTCCCTGCTGGGGATTCTGTCCCAGAGGCCTATTCCGGTCCTGTTCCTCTCCATGCCACATGGCCAGTGCTGGACTCCATGTCGCTCAATGTCCCGTGGGATAGACCTTTCCTGTCAGCTTTCCAGGTTACCTTTGGTTGGAGAACTCTTTTACTCTAGTTATGTGGCTTCTGCTGCTCTAGAATTTGTTGAGAGTCACTTTTTTACACGTCTTTTATGGTCTGTGGTGGAAGAGCTTTAGTATGTGCATCTTTCTTCTCTGTCATCTTGGCTCCACCCCACCGCCCTACTTCCTTTTCCATTTGACCAAATTCTGATTTTTAAGGAATTCTTCTCATTGGCGTTTTGGATCTTTTTTTGACCATTTGGTCTACTTTTTTTTTTCAAGGTTTTATTTTCTTCACCACTTTTTGTCTATCCTCTTCACCAAGCTGTTGACTCATTTTTCATGATTTTCTTGTGTCACTCTCATTTTTCTTCCCATTTTTTTCTATACCTCTCTTGCTGGATTTTCAAAATCATTTTAGAGCTTTTCCATGGCCTGAGATAAATTCTTATTTTTCTTGGAGGTTCTGGATGTAGGATCTTTAACTTTGCTATCTTCTTCTGAGTATATATTTTGATCATTCTTGTCACCATACTAACTTTCTATAGTCAGAGGTTTTTCCCACTTTGTTTGCGCATTTTTTTGAGTTTATTATTTGATATTTAAGACTTTGTTCAAGTAAAGCTCTGCTTCAAGTGGGGAGAGTGAAATGTCCCAAACTTCAGTGGTTTTGAATAGCTTTTTTCAGAGATACTTCTAGGTAACTGCAAGCTTTCAGTTCCTTCAAGGCTGTATGATCTAAGGAGAGTTGTTTACTCCTCTCTTGGCCTGTGCTCTGGTTTATAAGTGACCATAAGCACTCTTTTCTGCTCTGCAACTGTGAGAAGGGTCCCCACTCCTCTACTGCCACAAGCTCTGCTATGATTCTCCTCTTTACCTTGAGACTATCACTCAAAATTGTAACCTAGATCCAAGTATTGGCAAAGCAAAAGAATCCTGCCTGCTTGCCATTAAGGATCTTATTTTCAAATAGGGAAATACATAGAGTAGAATAGAAGTCAGAGAGAAGTATTTTGAAGTGGGAAGCCGTTGTGCACCAGGGGAGCCAAAAATATTGATTGGAATCATAGAAAAATTGATTCCCATATCCTTTCTTAGAATGGTAGTGTTGATCTGAAGCCTACTTTCAGAGCAAAAGTTGGAAAGTGCTGGAGGGTGGGATATCTGGTATAGTGGCATGGCATGAAGATTTCCAAGGAGCAGATCAAATAATATTTCTTATTGATTGGTCTTCTGATACTGAAACAGCTACATATATATGGTATAAATCTTGCTTTATTTTACTGAATAATTTTGAAAGTATTCAGAGCTATCTTGAGGGTATATGGAATCCTGAGAAAATACTGTTTGTGAGGCCTTTGTCTAGATAAACAACTTGATTAAAAATATATCATAAAATTCAAGGGTCTATGTAATAGAGATATAACAGTTTACTAATGAAGATTTAGAAAAATTGGCTTCACTTTTTTATAAGAAATATTTGTTTTGAAAACAAACTAAATTGTAAAAGTTGTAATGGCTGCATAAATTTGGTATACTATTTGTAGCCTACAAAATCATTGATGTCATAATTCCATTTCTCATCCAGGGCTCATCACCATTTTCCACAATTACCACAATAGCCTCCTAATTGGCCTCTCAGCATCTAGTTCTTCCCTTCTCCAATCTATCTTCCATGTAGCTGCTAAACTGATATTCCAGAAATGCAAGTCTAACTATATCATCTCTTTTCTCAGGAAACTTAAGTGTCTCTCATGTCTTTCGGCTCCTCTCTTTGGTTCTTAAAGTCCTTTACAATTAGCTTCCAGTCTGTCCTTCTGGGCTGATTAAACATTATTTTTACTCATGTACTAAATGTTCCATGCACACTTGCAAGTCCACATGCATGACCTCCCCTCTCCTCCCTCTGTGTCTCAGCACAGAATAACCCCCATGCTTGGAATTCACTCTCTCCAGACTTCATATCCTGGAACTTCTGCCCCAGTGCCAGCTCCTTCAAGCAGAGGTCTTTCCTGGTTCCTCCAGTTGTCAGCCCTGCTCCAAATCACTGTGGATTTATTTTATATATAATCTATATTTGCTCATTTGTGAACATTATGTTTCCTTCAAGTAAAATGTATGCTCTTTAAAAACAAGAACTTCCTTCATTTTGTATTAATATCTCTAACACCTAACACAGAACATGAATTATATTACTTGCTGATTAAACTTTGACAATCTCAAGAGAAGGTGCAGTCCTTGGCTTCATAGAGCTTATAATTATGACATGTACACAAATAAATATAACTTAGGGTAGGTTATAATAAATACAACGTAGAGATACAAAGAGTTCAAGAAATACTGAAGTGGAAGAAAACTTACAATGAGGACAGTCAGATAAGAGATGGCTCCTTGGAAGCTGAATTATGAGGAGAAAGGAAGGTATTTGACAGACTTGAGATGAGAGAAACCATTCCAGGCTCAGGGAATGGACCAAGAATACCCAGAGGCAGGAAAGAGAGAGTTTGGAAAATAGCTCCCATCCTGTTTGGTTGTTACATGATTGTATAAAAGTAGTTGTGCAAAAAAGAAAAAGCAATAGTAGCAATACACAATTTCAAATAAAATATGGAATGAAATAACTACATCAAAGAATCATATAAAAAGCAACACAAATTATAAAACAAGGGTGGTAGAGAAAGTCAATAGAGAGCTGGCCTTGGATCCAGGAGGACCTGGTCTTCATACCTGCTTCTAACACACAAAAGTCCTCTGACCCTGGAAAAGTCCAAATCTCTCAGTTCCCAAAGTAACTAAGGCTGTATATTGCAAAGAAGATACACACCTCTTCACCTTGGAGCCATCATACCAATGAACTCATAGAGGTAGTCTGCATCATAGCAGTTATGACCCTGATTAATATAAACAGTTCATTGACTTGTGACCTACAACTGATTATTGTATTGTGTGCACCTTTCAATAAAGTACTTAAAAAACTTCATATGCTTGGCTAACTACATAATACAGATTAATGGAATAATTAGTCACTAAAATAATTTTAAAGTTACCATACCTACCAAAATATAAGTAGATTTTTTATAATAATAAACCATTTTAGTCAATTTGCTTTCACTTAACAGTTAAGAATTTAGTGAGCTCAGAAAGGGGTTTTGTGTCCTTAATAAGTGAGATAAAATTTAAAAGTATTTCACTTTTATGTCCTCTTAATGTCTATTTTGTGAATATTTCTGAATGAACATAATGGTACAATAGTAAATAATATATAAATAAACAAATCATTTTATTGCTAAGAGTGGATTATCAAAAAGCTCCAAGACAGGTGCTAAAAGTTTCAATGACTTACACACAGTCACACAGCTGGCTTCTGTTAGAGGCCAAGCGGCCTCTCAACTGCTACTTACAATATACTGAAATCTGTCTCCTCACAGATTATGACCAGTATTTTGCTCCCCTCTTCTAAAGTAATAGAGGAGAAAAAAGCATATTTCCAAATCCAAATTTAATATTTCCAAGGTTTCAAACTTGGGATTAGAAAGACTTGAGTTCAGATCCTGCCACAGTGACCTGGCCAAATCACTTCATTTTTCATATCCTCAGTTTACTTACCTGTGTAATGGGGATAGTAATAGTGTCTTCTTAAGGTTGTTGTAAGGATTAAATGAGAACATATGCAAACTGCTTTGCAAACCATACAGTCCCATGTGAATAGATGCTATTATGATTGTTTTTGAGGTTGTGGCCATACCATGGTATTTGAGAGTGGAAGTAAAAAGGCAATCAGTAGAAGTATGGCATTTATGAGTCACTCGTACACTTATTCAAGGAGTTATTTTCTCCAGTTAGGTTTTGTACTTCCTTTCCCATTTGTCCAATTGTACTTTTAAATTCTTCTGTAATTTCTTTTTTCATATTTTTAAAGTCATTGATGAACTTTTCTTCTATTTCTCTAATTTGGCTTTTAAAATCCTTCCTGAGCTCTTCCAAGAAGGTTCTTTGTGCTTCAGGTCAGTTCATATTCCCTTCTGAATTTTCAGATGGGAGTATAGTCTGAATGCTGACCTCTTTGGTATTTGTATTCTGATCCTTGTCCCCATTGAAAGATTCTATGGTCTTTTCTTTTCTGATTTGCTTCTTACTCATGAAAACCACCCTTTTCCTGACTTTTAAAGTAGATCTCTGCATCTGTGGCACAGGGACTCTGTCCCACAATTCTTGTGCATTGAACTTGAGGCTTTGTGTCTTGTAGCTTCTGGTTCTTTGAGTTAGAAGCTAAAATGTTGTAGCTTACCTGGTGGTGAGCTGACTGATGTTTGAAAGGAGAGGCCAGGGGAAGCCTTTTTGGGTTTTCCCCACACTTACCCTGGAGCTATCTCGTTAAGTGTTGGGGATGGGTTATCTGGTCACAGGAGGTCTCCTCTGCTCAGTAGTTGTTGATCCCACTAGTGTTTTCATGATTTCCCTGAGGTGCTGAGGCACGTCTGGGGTCCTGGTATTGGTGGTTACAGGCTTCACCCCTCTGGAGCTCAGGATCTTCTCCTGGTTTGCTGAGGTAGGGCTGTTTGGGACAGCTCTGGGACTGCCCTGGTTCCCTTAAGCCACATCAAGAAGGACCCTCCTTAGCGATATTCCTAGCCTCACTGGCTAAGTGACTGTTTACCCCTTTTGCTTCTCCCAAGGTTTCAAGGTTTTTCCCAGGGAGATATTCTCTGGGCTCATCAATGTCAACAAGGGAAGGGAGATAGCAATTACCAATCACTTCCCCGTCTTGGCTCCTGGAACCTGAAAAATATTGCTGATCTTTTTTTAAAAATCTAGTTTTTGAAATTGTTTATGTTTTTCTACATTTTTTACTGTATATATATCTATATGTGTGTATGTGTACACACATACACACACACTTTCTAACAAAGACTCCTAAAGTG
>JAQQSK010011537.1:0-12241 GCA_028658325.1 Potorous gilbertii
AGCTCTAAATTCTATCCCTCCCTCCTCCTCCCCTTTCCTGAGATGGTAAGCAACCATAGGTTAGACATGTGCAATCATATAAAATATTTCCCTATTAGTTATCTTGAACAAGAAGACTCAAATTTTAAAAAAAGAATGAAAGTGCAAACAGCATGCTTCAGTCTGTATTTAGACAATATTAATTCTTTCTAACTGACAAACTTTTGGAAATAATGTTTCGTTTCAAAATACATCTTTACAGTTAATCAGATCACTAAAAGAAGCAGAGAATACAATATCCTATCATTTCTTATTTTTAGAAAAGGAAGAGTAAAGAGAAATAAACATTCATATACCTCAAATTACTTTTAAAAATCAAACTATTTTGCACTGTTTAAAAAGGAACAAATTAGATAAGAAAGAACAACAAATAAACCAAAGAATTGAGTGTTTGATAAACCATACAATATAAATTGCTAATGGAAAAAACTCCCTATTTGACAAGAATTTCTGAGAAAATTAGAAAGCAGTTTAACAGAAATTAGTTTTAGACCACACCTTATATCATGCATTAAAAACTAACTGAAAAAAGGGATATATAACATGAATATCAAAAGTCATACAACGAAAATTGGAAGACAACAAGATCAGGTACCTTTCCTACTCCTAATAACTTGAGATGGGAGTGAGAGAAGTCTGTACCATTCAAGGAACAGAGGTAAACTTAAAAGATAGAAGATACCATTCTAATTACATGAAATGAGATACAAGATATCATTCTAATTACGTGAAATTGAAAGGCTTCTCCATGAATAATATTAGGACAAGTAGGATAAGAAGGGAAGCAATTGATAGAGGAAAAAAAAATTTTTGCACCAAATTAATGTCCATTCCCCAGTGAATAAGCAGGCAAAAGTACATGAACAAGCACGTCTCAAAAGAACTTCAAGCTTATCAAAAATGTAATACAAATCAATACAACTCTAAGTATTTACCTTACACCAAATAAATTGGGAAATATGACAAAAGACAGGAAAAGAGAATATTAGAGGAGTTGTAGAAAGACGGAGCTATTAATGCACTACCAATAAGAGCTGTGAATTGTTCTGTTCTTCTAGAAAATAAATTGGAATTACTGGAAGAAAGTATCTTCAACATTCCTTCCTTTTTTCTCTATTAATCATAGACTTCAAGGAAGACAATGACAAAAAAGGGACCCATGTAAACCAAAGTATCTATAGCAGTACTTTCTGTAATAGCAAAGCATTGGAAACAAAGTAAATGTCCATCAACTGGCAAATAACTAAACAAATTGTGGTACATAGATAAAATAGAACATTATTGGCCACTAATATATAATGAATGGGATCAATATGGAGAAATATGGGAAGATTTATATATATTGATGAAAAGTGAAGTAAATAGAACCAGGAAAACACAATGATTACAGCAATGTAAATGAAAAGAACAAAACAAAACAATTGAAACTGATTTCTGTGAAATGATATTGACCAAGCTTGGCCCTACAGAAGAGATATGAGAATATATCTCTCTCCTCTCTTTGCCAAGGTAGAAGATTATTAGTTTTGCTGAATTCTTTTCTTTTTCTCTTTTTAATTCTTTATTGGGGAATAGCTACATGGAAATAGTCAAAAGGCTATATTATGAAATGTAGGTGATGTAAAAATAAAATATGTTAAAAGATATCAAATTTGTTCATAATTTGACCCTGTAGAACAAAATACCACTTTAAAGGCTCTTCAACAAGGGAGCCTCCTGCACACATGTTAAAATATTACAAAATTCTTTGAAAGATGGAACAACAGAAATAACTTTGATCTTCTGATTATATAAAGTGTGCAATAAAACAGAGTGATGAGGTATTTGACAGTCGTATGAAGGATATACAATATAGAGTCCAAATCAAAGAAAGACTTTGGCTTCCGTGTGTATGTGTTGTTTTCCCCCATTGGATTTTAAGCTCCTTGAAGGCAGAGTTTGTCTCTTCTTATTATAT
Organism: Potorous gilbertii; assembly: GCA_028658325.1. NCBI lineage: Eukaryota > Metazoa > Chordata > Mammalia > Diprotodontia > Potoroidae > Potorous > Potorous gilbertii. The sequence goes on from JAQQSK010011537.1 coordinate 1,997, forward strand.
GCATCCTCAGTGATTAGCACAATGTCTGGCATATATCAAGTGCTTGATACATATTTATTGAATTGAATTGCAAGATTCTCAAGTCCTCCAGATACTCCTCTTTATGAATAGTTTTGTACTGACTGCAGTAAGCCCTATAACTTTGCAGAGCCTCCTAAATAAGCTTCATAATAATTCAAAATAATTCAAAATAATTCAAAAGCCTCTGATCTAATTGCTGGAGAGCAGGCACTAATGCGCTGTTGGTGTAGCTGCGAATTGGTCCAAATATTCTAGGAAACAACTTGGAACTAGACCCAAAAAGTCGTTAAATCCTTTGACCTAGAGATGCTACTAGGAGAGATCCATACATACAAGAATATTTATTGCAGCACTCATAACAAAGAGCAGGAAACAAAATCAGCGGGGAAAACCAATTGTAATATGTAAAGGTAATGGAATATTATCAAACCCTAAGAAAGGACAAATAGAACACATGCAAAGAAACATGGGAAGACCTGAATTAGTTGATTCAGAGAGGGAAATGAGTAGAACCAGGAGAAAAGTTTAAATGATGACCATGATAATATAAAAGAAAGAAAAGCTGAAAGATTTCAGAACTCTGCTAGAAGTGACTAATTGTAGCCTCAGAAGGCAGCTGCATACTTCTTACCTCTTGTTAGTGGGGTCATGGATTAAAGGTGTAGAATGGTCAACATATTCTTAGAGAGTCAGACATGACTTAAAACAACTGAACAACAATAGTTATTTGTTACAAGACAGTGGGGAAAGAGTTGTGATTTAGTGTGTAATGATAAAAGTGCAAGAAAAAAATCAATAAAACAAAAAATTATGCAGAAGAAAACAAAAAGAAGTGTAGAAATGGAAACAAAAAAAAGCAAACCAATTTTTGTTATCACTTCATTAAACTTATAGGTTTATGGTCTGTACCTATGATTTTATTAGGGTAGTAAATGCTTAGTGAAGAATGCTTAGTGAAGAATGCTTAGTGAAGAATCCCTATCAGTGCAGATAGATACCTTCTCTGTAATTTAGAGTCTTAGATAGATACTTTCTCTGTAATTTAGAGTCTTAGCCACAGAGCAAATTTTACTATTGAAATGAACAGACAAAATGGTAGGATATGTTGATCAGGGTGGGGAGGGACTTTTGAGTTTAAAATGTATAATCCTATAAAGTCTAAATCTCTGCTTTGACTTCTTTCCGTTATTTTGGCTCCACAATTTTATTTTCAGTGCATTGGGATAGGTTCAGTCTGTCTTTTTTTGTTGTTGTTCATGTATAAAATTTCAAGCACACTAGTTCAGTTTTGTTTCTGATGCAACCACTCCAGCAACCACTGACCCAGCAGCTTTTTCAGCCCTGTGACCACATGTGTGAACAGTGCTTAAAACATGCATTTGCAACTTAATATTGTTTTTCCAATTTGTATTAAATAATTAGAATATTCCATTAGAGTTATTAGATATGGAAAAAGGTATAGTCTTATTTCCTGGATCACAGAGGATTAAGTGACTTGCACAAGGTCACACATTCAGTATGTATTAGAGGTAAATTTTGAAGTTAGGCCTTCCTGGCTCAAGGGCAAAATCTCTACCGTTTATGATACATTACATCTCAAATTTAATATATGCTTTTAAAAACTATATGTTAACAAAAGTCAGAATTTCTTATTTAACCCCTTTCCTTGTTTTTTTGGATAGTGAAGTACTTGTATTTGTTGGTTCATAATTAAAAAAGGATTTTTTTTAAGGCATCTGATCTAACTATCCACATATGAAAATCAAGTGGGTGAAGAATGTCTATTGTCCAAACCATAATGTGCAGTTGGATTGACAACCTTTGGAATTACTCCATCCAATATGTCCATATATCTTGAACAGATATTGTGCATGGACAATGAGCTAGTCCCAAAATTGAACGGGAGGCAGAAAGCAAGCAAGCTGGGTTTCCTTTGGGAAATTATGCACTGCTTTTAATGGCCTCAAGCTTCTCTCTAAAAGAAAGGTCCTTCTGTTTTAACATCAATATTCTCAAGTAATGCTATATGGCTACAAGCCATGGAACATTACCATCTCTGAAGAATTAAAGTTGAAGGTCACCTAAATGTTAACAAAGAGGAGTGTGGCATGCATGAGTAAGCTGAAACCCATTTCCAGTCAAGAGACGTGTAAGAAAGGAGATAAGGATGTCAACAGAAGGTATATGAATGGAAAGAATGTCCACTAGTCCCATAGCAAATACAAAGGATGACCCAACAAAAACTTGTTTACTTCTTTGGTATCCATGAGAGGTCAAGAAAGATCCCAGACACACCTGAAAGATCACTTGTGGAGAGAAGAATATAGATAGGAGTCACAAAGGCTGAGAAAGTATGAATGGAGTGTGACCTGTATCACTGAATGATCCCACACAAATGTAATCATTGATCCATCCAAATATCAAAGTGTCCTGTATGGAGAAGAAACATCATGATAGAGTAGCTGGAACCATACCCTGTAAGTCAGGACAGCTAGTTTCTAGTCTGGTTACATTTCAGGGGTTACAAAATGACCTGTATATCCAAAATCTGTATAATAATAAAGTAATAAAGTACCATATAACGATGAACATGAAATTGGACAGACTTTCAGAGACAGTGGAGGATAGAAGGGCTTGGCATGCTGGTCCATGGTGTCACAAAGAGTCAGACATGACTGAATGACTGAACAACAACAAATAAGATTCCACTGTCTCCTTAATGTTATTTCCAAGTCCAAGATAATTCATTGTTTCTTCAGAAGTGCTTTTGGTTCTCGTCTCATCTCTTAGATCCTATGTTATCTATGCCATTCACATAGCGTTTATCAAAGTCAATTCCATTGTCTAATTTATATGCTTATCATTTCTCCCCATTAGACTACGGAAATTCTTTGGGGACAAGGACTGTGAATGTTTTGTATCCTCACTGCCCAGCACTGTACTTTATATAAGATAGGGTCTCAAGAAATGTGTGGTGAATGACTAATGAAATCTGTTACCCTCCCTAACCCACTGATAGTTGAGAAGAGAGACTTAGAAAAGCAAAGCAGGGTTTCCAGGACCACACATTTATTCAAGTTTCAGTTTATGAACTCTGACCATGGTTCAAAGGAATAGTCTTTGTAGTCACCAAGAAAATTGGCAAAGCCATTCCTACATACCTTGGCACCCTAAGATCATAGAGGTCATTAGAATCCAAACATCTCATAGAGGTAAGGAAACTAGGGAAACAGGTCTTCTAACTCCAGAGTTAGTACGCTCTCTACTCTGCCTCCCCACCAGTGAGAAAGGATCCCTGACCTGGATTATCTATTCTGAGGCAAGTCCGGACCTTTTAAAATTGCCCAGTCACCGCCTTTTTGGACTCTTACCTCCAAACCTGGTGCTTTCCTTCTCCTCTCCTGCTGACCCAGTATGTCAGCCCCCTCCACCATGGCTACTAGTGCTGGAATTCATTTCTGATGTATTATCCCCCCTCTCCCTCCCATCTCTGATCTCCTTGGTCCCATTCTTGTGGAAGTTCTTGAACATATTGCCTACAAATGACTGTCTCCGCCACTCCAGTTACTGCTTAGCCCGAGGCTGGAAAACAGAATGCAGCAAAAGTGGTCAAGGAAACTGAACACAGAAACACCAGTACCTGTAGCCTCGAAAATCTAATAAAATATCAGAGGTCCCAGGAAAGTTAAGTATTGGGAGACATGTCAGAGTCTGGTGGTAATTAGGGAAACAGGCTGGGCTGATGATGGGCAACCGCTGCCTACGGGGCCAAACAGATGGAGGAGCAACTAGCCACGTGGAATGATGCTTCTGGAGCTCACCATGCATGCGAGGGAGTGGGTTACACAAGGGCAAGTGTGGACTGAGGTGGATGGCTTGCAGATTTGTTTTAATACTAAGAACTCATATTTCCATTATGCATTAAGGCTTAGAAAGTCCTGTGAGCTACTATAGGTAGGATAAGTTCCTCTGTTTTACAGATGAAGAAACTGAGGCTTAGAGAAATTAAATAGCTTGCCTAAGGTCATACAACTAGACTTTGAAAGAAATTAAATAAAACATGAGAGAAGTGAGGCTGGTGACCTGCACAGCCCTCCCTCACTCAAAACAAAGTCAAGTGCAAATCGTGTCATCATTTCTCTGATGGCATGGCCTTCTTTGGCAACCAAGGACAAACGTAAGGTGATTCACAGCAGCACCACAGTGTGTGGGTGTGTCCAGAATTACTTCAGGAGTGTGACAAACCAGAGTGATTGTCCTAAGTCCTATGAAGTTGGAAGGGTTTTGGGGCTTTTTTGTTTGTTTTTGTTTTTTGTTTTTTTGCTGAGCGGGTTCCTAAAACATTGGTTTTGCTGAGGGGACCAGAGAGATGGGCAGTAACTCAGGAAGGGAGCCGGGAAGGAGGAAAGGAAGCAGCTTTGCCAGCTTCTGCAACAGAAGAACAGGTGTTTGTCTCTTCATCATTACCCCATCATTCACTTCCCCAATCTCCAGGAAAACTAAACTGGTGAGACATATTCTTCCACACATCTTGCCTGTACTCCTCAAGCTACCCTTTTGTGACTTATAAAGCTATCCTTAATAGCCACAGAATTATTGGATGTCAGAGTTGGAAAGGACCTTGGGGGTCACCTAGGGAGTCATCCAGGGAGGCCTCTCAGTTAACAGATGTGGAAATCACTGAGGGAAAGAAATATCATTATCATCATCACAAGTACAAAACAATAATGATGTTTATATAGAACTTTGATGCCTGAGAAACATTTTGCATACATTATCTCTCTTAAGACTTACAACCATCTCGTGATGCAGGAGCAATATAATAGACATGGAAACCGACAAAGAGGTCACACTACTACTATGTCTAAGGCAAGATTTGAACCCATGTCTTCTGAGGCTAATTTCAGTATACTTCCTACTGTCATAGGTTACCTCTCTTTCCTAAATTTTACACAAATATTTACTAGCAGAATCAGGTCTAGAACCCAGATCCTTGATTCCTAAGTTCTATCCACTATAGGATACACCCATTTGATTTGAGGGAGGGGAAGGAGGCAGGGAAAGGAAGAAAAGATAAGGGAGATTTATCAGGCACCTTAACCCAAGATGTGGTCATGTATTCTGTCTTCACCCCCATGATTCCCTGCTGAGATACATATCCACCTTTCCCTTCTTTGAAAGAACTATCCATGGACATCAGTAGGGGCTCATCTCTTCTCAGGTGTTAGTGCTCCATCCTCTTCATCCCCCACCATGCCCATCGCCTCTCTTCCTGTGCCCTCAAATGCACAAGTCTCTCCCCATCTGGGAGTCTCTCCCTATTTTTCCCCTCCATGTGCTCTTATGCAGTTCTCTGAGATAGGCAGTTGGTAAAAATGCACATGTAAAGATGTCTTAATATTAAATATAATTAGATATTATACCACATGCAGGGCTGTATGATTAGTGAAATATATGATCATTAGTTATTAGATTAATGTGTCTACTTGTGTAACTGAAAGCCATTTGCAAGCCGAAATGAAATCGCTCAATTTGCTATAATTGACTGATCTCCCAGAGAGAGAGAGAGGGAGAGTCAAACGTTTGCTTATGTATGAGATGATTTCGTCAGATGTCACACACAGATGCAGGAAGAAAGAGGAGGTGCAAAGTGCCCTCTCTCTGCATAAGCCTGAATGAGAGAAGAACAGGATAGGAGATAGACCCTATTTCATGATGTAGAAACGGAGGAGGGAAGTTGGGTGGAAGAATGAGCAACTTTAGCCCCGAAAGCCTTCTAAGAGTTAATGCCAGCTGAGACTCCTTATCACTTTTCCCAGGTTCTCATTATGTGAAAGGTTACCCCCAGACGTGACTTTGGGGAGGGCCTATGGGGATCTGTCCAGGTCCCTTGGCCAGGAATGAACCGGTAGATTCTCCCCCCCTACCTTTACTCCCTTTGTCTGTCTGCTTGTGTATTATTGGTTGCCTTGGCAACCAAGCAGCAAGTAACTAAGCACTCTGCCAGCATAAGGTGCCACCGAAATGCATGTGATTATTGTCACGGTCTAATAATAAAGACGCTAACGGGGGGCGGCACAAAATCAAATTAAAAATGCACAAGCTGTTGGGCGGGCAGAACCAGCTCCTTGGGGCCACCCTTGCTCCACCCTCACCCTTCCAGGGGTCTCAGCTCCTTGCTGTCACTCCCACATCACCAGGTGAGGCAAAGACTTCATTTTAAAATAGGCAGAAAAGACAGACCTTATTGAAGATGCTTCTCAAGGAACTCTTCCCGTCTCAGGGGAAAGCCTTGACTGCCAGTCTGAAATATCAAAATGAGACATAGCAACTACAAGGCTAATGATACCTTCTCTACACTTTTCTGATCATCCAATCACTTTCTCATCTGGCATCTCATTGGATTCTTGGAACACTCCAGTGAGGTCAATGGAGTGGGTGAAAGTCTTCATACTGGGCAGAGAGGATACTGTCTTTGGCAAGTTACTTCTTTCTCTGTAACTGAGTATCCTCATCTATTAAAGAAAGAAGTTATAAGACATCATCTCTGAGCTCTCTACCAATTCTCAACTTTGATAATTTGCACTGTCACTTGGATAGAGATGGGCCAAGACAGAACTAGATCCCAGTCAATCAACAACTCAATCAGCAGTTCTCAAGTCCTCATTATTTGTCAGGTATATACAGGAGGGACAGAAGCAAAACAGTACTTGCCCTCAGAGCTTACATTCTATCAAGTGAAACAACATGGATGTAAAAAAGAACATGATACATCCACACATACATATACATATATTAGAATGTTAATTTCTTATAATCCATCTTGATTTTCTATTTGTATCCATATCACTTAGTACAGTCCTTTGAATAAGCACTTAATAAATATTATCCATTCATTTATGGATTCATTTACTTATTCAGATACCTTTGACAATATCTTTAGCAATCCAGTATGTAGAAGTGTCCTTGCCCCAGCGATCTCACTGGGGATTGCAAGGACTCAGAGCTCCTTCAAGAGACCACAAGTTCCTATACATCACTTTATTTCTGAAATCTTCCCATACGGAAGGTTCAAACTATTAGGTCTCCATATTATACCCAGAATATCTTGAACCTAATTGTTATCAGAACGTCATTTCTAGAAAATGGTCCTTTCCAAACAGAGAGCAAGTGTGGCATAACAGAAAATGCTGTGGATTTAGCATAAGAGCATTTGAGTTGAAAACCAATGTCTGCTACTTTCTACCTCTGTTAGCTTGTGCTAGGTCACCTCCACTCATTAGGCCACAGTTTCTTCCTTTGTAAAATCAGGGTGTTGGGATAGATAATCTCTCAATTCCTTTTTAGTGTTGTTTATGATCCTAGGAATTACCATAAGCATGCATATGTCATCATTTATGTATAAGTCAATGTAGGAGTATTTATCGAGCACTTGTTTTATTCCTCACCACTCCTTATCTACAAGAAAGCTTTCAATCTAACTGGGAATATAGGACACACATGAGAAGTTACCTAAAATATGACAGTAGATCTTTTTTTTGTCATCTGAATGGAGCAATCAACAAATGCTATAGGAATTCAGAAGAGGGAGAGATGAGACCCTAGACAGATGCCTTGCACATTTTAGACACTTTAGCAAGTTTGTTGTGTTGTACTGAAATGAATCAGACTAGAGTCCTGAAGAAAGATGTCATAGGACTTGGTGGGACTGGAAATGCACTTTGAAAAATTCAGACGTGTATAGGAGAAGACATTATAGGCAGTGGGAAAAGTTTGATCAGAGATAGGAGGTGGGAACTGCATGAGGTGTATTTAGAGTACACACATAAAAACAACTTCTTGGAATGTTATGTTAGACAGAAGCTAGAATAATAAGTAACAAAAAAATTTCACATGGGTCCTCCAATGGATAAATGGTCCAAGAATATAAGCAGACAATTCACTGCAACTATTAAAAAAACATATAAAAGATTGTTCCAAATCACTAATAATAAAAAAATGCAAATCAAAACAACTTTGAGGTTTCACCTTGCTCTCAGCAAACTGACAGATGGGAGGAGTCAGTGATGAAGGGCTGCAGAAAGACAAGTGTACTAATACACTTTGACAAACCTAAAAATTGCTCCAACTTTTCTAGAAAGCAATTTGGAATTACACTAAGAACTAAAAGTACTAAAATGTTCATACACTTTGACCCAGAGATGCCACCCCTATATATGTAGCCCAAAGAGGTCAAAGTCACATATGCCCCTGATTCTAGACATTTCCATGGACCCCTCCTTTTGTACTTTCTGAATACTCTAGGACTTCAGTAGGAACGGGGAGGTTCTCTCCTCTTGCAATCACTAGACAATCTACCCTCTCTGGTTCATCTGTTGGTATCTTAGGAGGCAGGTTGTGTACCTGTTCTGTTCCTGGTACATCCCTTTCTTTTATTCTTGGACCTCTAGATAATTCTTGTAAAGTTCTGGGTTGGACGAGGTCATTTATTCTAGTCTCTCATCAGATATCTTTATCCTTATTCAGTCTAACAGGAACTTCAGGACTGTCTCCAGTTCAGGCAACCGTATTGGCTGGCAGTCTCTCATTCCATCTTTGTTGTTGTTAGTTATTCCAGTTCATGTCTGGCTCTTCATGACCACATTTGGGATTTTCTTGGCAAGGATACTGGATTGGTTTGCAATTTCCTTCTCCAGCTCATTTTATGGATGTGGAAACTGAGGCAAACAGTTACGTGATTTGCCCAGGGTCACACAGCTAGAAAGTATTTGAAGTTAGATTTGAACTCAGGAAGATGAATCTTTCTGACTCCAGACCCAGTATTTTAACAACTGTGCCACCTACCTGGCCCACTTTTGGACAACTAGTTATGAGAAAAAACTTTTTTTTCTTGAAATCTAACCTAATTTTATCTCTTTCCATTTTCTACCCATTGCTCTTGGTTCTGTCCTCTGAAGCTAAACAGAGTAATTCTAATCCCCTTTTCACATGACAGTCCTTCAAATATTTGAAGACTGATCTAGGTGGTGCAGTGGATAGATCACCAGATCTACTGTCAAGAAGACCTGAGTTCAAATCCAGCCTCAGAGAGAAGGAAATGGTAAACCACTCCAGTATCTTTGCCAAGAAAACCCAAGATAGGGCCACGGAGAGTCAGACATAACCGAAAAGACTTCACTAACAACAATACATGAGACCCAGATGCACTCACAAAATCAGTCAAGTTATCTCTGAAGATCCACCCCAACTTTTAGGGAAAATGAGTGGAATATTGTCCAAATATGTGTGTTTCTGTGATCTATTTTTCCAAGGTTTTCAAAGCATCGTCTTCACTAAAACTGGAGACCATTTATGGATTCTAATAACCATGTTAGACTCCTTAGGAAAAGGTACCACTATCTGTAACTTATGCAATATTTATTCAAATTAACTTCTTTATGGATAACACCTTTTCCTAACAGCAGTAACAGTGTAAAACCAACCACTATAAAATAGTTCAATAGTCTCTAAGTGGTTTCCCTGCCTCCAGTCCATACTTCCCTCTCCCTCTGAATTTTCTGTGTGCTTTGTGCTAGAAACAGCTGCTTGGAACTACTGGTTCTGTGTCTCTCCTCCCTGACTTTGGGTTATTTCAAAGAAGATAATTTGCATAACTCTACTTAGATGCTCAGGAGGAAGAACATAGGATCAGAGTGGCAGTATAAGTTGCAGGGATTATACAGCACCAGGGGCATGCTGGAGCCAGTTCTAACTATGTTAATAGAGTCTATTGTTAAATTTTCAGTGTAAGCATTTATACCTCAGAAATTATCAATTACTATAAATTGGGGCTTGATTTATTATTTTCTTTATTGTCTAGACTGAATATATAGATTAATAATGCAGATTAAACTCAAAAATATGTATGTAGGTCTTTTTTTTCCTGGAAAGCTCAGTTAAACATTTACCAGCACACATCTCTAAGTGACTCTATATACATTTCAGGATTTCCTTAGGATTGCTGTAGAAGGCTCAGGGAATTCATTCATTCTTCCATCCATTAATCAGGTCTCCCATTGCATCCTTGGGCTTTCTCCAGTCATTCTGATGAATATCTGGTCACTGAATCCAGATGGCTCAGGAGCGGAAAGTGAGGCTGGTGACCTTGCACAGGGAGGGAGTGACTCTCCCTCAAAACAAAGTCAAGTGCAAGTCATGTCATCATTTCTCTGATGTCATGGTCTT
>JAQQSK010011538.1:0-12241 GCA_028658325.1 Potorous gilbertii
ATGTAAACCTATCATTTTATACAAAGCAGGCACAACTCTTTTGAAGAAAACCATTATTACACAATTGAAGGAATTTGTTGATGCAGTATCTATGTAACCTTGGTACTTAATAATTTACTGCTTATGGTGATCTGGTTACTCTGTTAGTAATGAGGATTCACATTGTTTTGGACAGATGGACATTTGTCTTTGTATTTTGGGGCTTATTTACTGACAGGGAAAATGAGATATATATGTGCATAATTTTCTTCTATTTTGGGACCTGTGCTGTAAAAAAATACCTACCCTAATCTGATGGTGTTGGGGTCAACCAATAAGGATAGAAGTTTGGAGGTAGGCCACTCCCATCAGATCGTCTAGGCAATCATCTATCCACACTCCCAACTATGAGAAGAGTTGGCCGTAAAACAGCAAATATTTTCTTTTCTCTCCCACTTTACTGGAGCATTTAGTTGAGTGGTTTGCCATTTCCTGAAGCTGTATTGATTTGGAAAAACCTGAGGTTTTGATGATATCTCCTCTCACATTACTTTATTAGATGTTTTCTTGTTATTTCTCATTACAATTATAATGAATTTAACCTTTTTCAGAAGCTTACATAGTATTTTTAGAGGTGTTAATAAATGATATTGCACATCTCTTATGCTATAAAGTTAATGTGTACTTTCCTCACAAAAAACAAATGGGGATAGACAGTGCAAGTGAATCCCCATTGTTCAGATGAAGAAGGATTCAAATTTGTTACTTGCCTATGGTCGCACAGTTATTAAATGTCAAAACCTGATTCCAAGTCTAGTTCTTTACTTTATGTCCTCTGTATCTAAGACAAGGATATGAGGTACATTTTGTAGGAACATGTGATTATTCTCTATCATACCTCCTTTAGTGGCCCAAGTGTGGTCTAGTGGAGTGGTGCATGCATGTCTGCAGTCTCTATAACTGGGAAGGCTCAACTTTATGGATTGAATGAGTTAAGGAATTTTGAGCTGCAATAAGGTTAAAGCCCTTTGGATTTCCTCCCCAAGTCCAGCACCAATATGAGTGAGGGGAAGAGGAGAAGGGAGCCAGACTGAGTAAGGGAAAACCATTACAGGTCAGAAATGGAGTGGGTTATAGCTTTTGCGTTGATCAACAGTGGGCGTCAGGGTTATCTGAATGGTCCTTCACATCTACTTCATATCCAGGGAACCAGGGAGATCTAGTCTCGAAAAAAGAAATAAAGGAAGAAAGAAGGAAAGAAAGAGAGGAGAGGAAGGAAGAAGGAAAGAAGGAAGGAAGGAAGGAAGGAAGGAAAAAAGAAGGAAGGAAGGAAGAAAGGTATATTAAAAATATCTCTGATTTCTCTTAAACAACTAATTAAAAAATCTTTTTATTGCTCAGTCATTTTTCAGTCATGTCTGATTCTTTGTAACCCCATTTGGAGTTTTCATAGCAAAGATACTAGAGTGGCTTGTCATTTCCTTCTCCAGCTCATTTTACAGATGAGGAACAGAGGCAAACAGGGTGAAATAACTTGCCCAGGGTCACACAGCTAGAAAGTGTCTGAGGGCGTACTTCAAAGTCAGGAAGACTAATCATATCTGTACACTGTGCCAACCCAGTTCTGCCAATTAAGGAATCTAATCTCTGTCAATTTACCTAAGGATCTATTAAACTTAATATTTTCAAACATATACCAAGTTGGACAAGACAAAATATTAAGTTCCATAAGGAACTATTAATTTTAATAAAGTTCAGTAAAATTTACTATCTACTTCAAAAAATACTTTTTCATTGATTAAAAAGTTTCCTCCTTTAAACTCTGTTTGGATCTAATAGTCCAGTATATGGAGAGGACATGTAGATTTAACCCATTCTGCCAGTATCTATCAGATAGGTTGAGTTGTTGGGTGCATTGGAGATCCCATACTTGTTCCTGTTCTAGAAGGAAGTTTATAAAGAGCTTCCTGTTTGGAACAAAACCTTGCCTTAATATTATGTTGTCCCCGTTGCTGGTGCCATTAAAATGTTCCCCCTACTGCCATAGTCCCTTCATTTCCTATGAATTCATTCCTCAGTTTAAAAGAAATAAATATTTATTGACATCTTTTGATTTCTACACCAACAGAATTTCTCCTCACATCCCTCTCCCTTAGAGAGCTATCCTCTATAAAAAATATTTTTAAATAAAAAGAAGAGAAAAAATCAGCAAACTGATCAATAGTCCAGAAAAATCTGAAAATACATGCAATGTTTTATACCCATGGACCTTCCACTGTTGCAAAGAAGAGTAGTATTTTCATTTTTCTTCTTTGAGGCTATACTTGTTCTTTGTAATTTTTCAACACTCACTTTTTAAAAATTAAATTTTGTTGGTTATATTTTAAGTTTTGAACTGTCTCCCTCTCTCTCTTCCCCTTCATCCCCCCTAGAAAAGACCTCCATTTGACTACAAAAATATATGTAAAATCACACTATACATGCTTCTATTTATCAGTTCTTTCTCTGGAGTTAGAGAGCATCTTCCTTCATAGGTCGTTTATAGTTTATTTGAGTATTTATAGTAGTCAGAATAATTTGATTGTTCACAATTACTTTTCAAATGATATTGCTGGTACTGTATACAACATTATCTTGGTTCTTTACTTTTATTATTTCAAGCAAGTCTTTCCATGTTTTTTTCCCCTAAAATCAACCAGCTCATCATTTCTTACAGCACAGTAGTATTCCATCACAATTCTATATCACAGCTTGTTTAACCATTCCCTAATTGATGATTCCCCTCAATTTCCAGTTCTTTATCCTAACAAAGAAAGTTTTTGATTGTTTTATAGTGGTTAGTGTTTCCATTTACATTGCCGTAGTCATTGTGTGTATCGTTTCCTTGGCCCCACTCACTTCACTCTGCGTCAGTTGATGTAGATCTTTTCATGCTTTCCTGTATTCATCATTTTTGTTGTTTCTTATAGCACAGTAATATTCCATTACACTCATATACCACATTGGTTTAGCCATTCCGCAATCTATGGGCATCTAATTTATTTCCAATTCTTTGCTACTATAAAAAGCACTGCTATAAATATATTTTTGTATATGGGGACTTTCCTTTTATTCATGAACTCATTGGAGTATGAGCCTATTAGTGAGCATTCCTTGGGACTTAACTCTACCCTGTGGAACTTGTTCACATCTGCTCTGAACTGCTAACATGATTCTTGATTCTCACTCTTCACTGTCAAGTTCCTATTTATTCCACCCAGTTTCCATGCCTCACGGCTACCTTCCTGTTCTTTATATCTGAAAATACACTTAAACTTTCTACTGAATCTGATAGAAAATTGTTAGTGATTCACCATGGAGGCTACATACTAAATAAACAAACTAAAGCACCCCACATTGCAACTATATTATCAAAAGTATGAAATCTCTTCACATTCTTCTAGGAATTTCTCGCTACTAGGGATGGCACCATTCTCAAAATAGGAATCTTTGTCAAGGCAGCTAAAGAAGAAACACAAGTTTGTTTAAATGAAGCCTCAATAATCTGTAATGATGCAATCTTCAGGAACTCCAGTCTATTCCCTCCCTACTCCCTTCCCAACATCATACTGATTTTGCCTTTTTCAAGTTTGAAGTTTCTTCAGGATAGTGTTGATTCAGCCTGGAGATTCAGTCAGTTCACTTATCTATTGGTCTTGATTCACTTACTTCAAGATCCTCCATAATATTGGCCTTTATGGTATAGTGATATTTTAGTCAAGTCTCAACCAGGAGGCATCATAGACCTCCAGCTCCTCCTCCTCCAACTTTGCTGATGGTCGTACAGGATACTCTAGTCCAGAATCCTAGGAAGAAAGGACCATAGCTGTAGATAATTTCCTTAGTGTGTGTTTTCTCTCCCTTTTGCTATATACTTCCTCTATTTAAATGATTTGACCATAGGTTAAACTACATGGGTTCCTGAACAAGTGTTGGCTTGGTTCCCTTATCACATCTCTTCCAGGCCTATCTATCAGAACATATGGCTTGTCCACATGTTGAACTTCTTTACTGGGGCCTTTCTTGGTCTAGGTATTCTCACTACTAGAGACTAACAATCTTATCTGGGGCATTATAGACCCTTATCATTGGATACTTAGGAAATAAGAACTATAAAGATGAAGTATCTCTTCAGTCACTGAAGCCCAGAGCTTATAGAATTCTGCTACTGGTAGACTTCTGCTAACATGATATGAGACTCTATGGGCATGGCCCACTCTAGCTCCCAATGATTAATATCAGGATTGGACACTTTGATTAGAACCCATTGTGGTGCAATGAGAGGGAGAAAGAATTGGCTTGGTAGTCAAAGATCCTGGGGTTCGGTTCTTCCAAACTTTGTGACGTTTTTCAAATTACCTCTCAGGACGTATATAAAAATCAGAATTGGAATGAATGATTCCAAGGACCCTTTTCACTCTAAACCCCTGATCTCAACTTTCCAAGCTTGTTATGTTGTTGAGTTGTTTCAGTAGCATCCAACTCTTTGTGACCCCATTTGGGGTTTTCTTTGCAAAGATACCAGAATGGTTTGCCATTTGCTTCTCTAGTTATTTTAGAGATGAGAAAACTGAAGCAAACAGGGTTAAGTGACTTGCTCAGGGTCACACAGTTAGTAAGTGTCTGAGGCCAGATGGAACTCACAAAGATGAGTGTTTCTAACTTCTGGCTCAGCTTTCCCCACTAAGGGGGCCTGATTTTTTTAGTCTACCCTTATGGGAAAAACTTTCCATTTACCTAATCACTTCAGCTATCCATTATTGGTTCTGTTGCTGCTTTGTGGACTTCACTAAACCTGTTCTCTCTCCTTTAAAAAAAATTATTTATGTTAATTTTAATTTCTGAACTAAAACAAGCATTTCCATAACATGGTATAATAAAAAAAAGATCATTGTGCATGAAACTGCAAATCTATTATGTACAGCTTTCTATTCCTTTTAAATATATAATATAGTTATCACATAAATTTCTTTTTTTCTCCTTCCCCTCTCCCCCTGCCCCATCCTAGAGATGGCTACCATTAGTGTGTATCTATATCTAAATCTTTCTGTCCATACTTCTATTTTTCAGTTCTTTCTTTGTATGCAGATACCATCTTCCTCTATCTGAATTATTTGTAGTTCATTTGAGTATTTATGATACTCAAAATGACTTAGTCACTCAAAGTTGTTCTTAAAACAACATTGCCGTTACTGTATCCAATACTCTCATGGTTCTGCTCTGGTACTGTCTTGAGACACGGGAAACAGAATGGTATTCAGTATTTCTTGCAAAAGTACACCAAGTTTTTATACCAGGATAGGATAATACTTTAAAAAAAATTTCAAAAACCCTTTTCATGAGGTAATTTACCTTAGATCCCTTTACAGGATTGTAGCTGATAGTTCGGAGACCATTTTTATAGCGTAGCTTTTCTTTTAAATACGTTGCTTTATACCTGCTTTCAATGAAGCTCATTTGTCATAACTGTGGTTCAGTCATCATTGCAATAGCCCAAACTGATAATGGCTGAAACCCCAAAGCTAGACAGATATACAATGATGCCAGAGGGAAAACCATCCTCCAGGCAGCAGAAGAATCCAAGATAATGACTGGTCAACATCAGGAAGTCAAAGAGTTGGCAAAAAATGGTAACTTTCAAAACAGGTGGAGAGAGTGCAGTATTGAGGAAACTGGTAGCTGACAAAAGGTAGGCATTTGCCAGTTGGAAAGTCTAGAACAGGTAGCAGAATCTAGAGATGATGAAGAAGAAGAAAGAGGAGGAAGAGGAGAAGATAAAAGAGAGGAAGAAGAAAGAAGAGGAAGAGATAAAGGAGAAAAAGAAAGAGGAGAAGAAGATAAAAGAGAAGAAAGAGGAGAAAATAAAGAAGAAAGAGGAGGAGATAAAGGAGAAGAAGAAGAAAGATGAGACAGAGGAGATAAGAAGAAAGAGGAGGAGGAGGAGATAAGAACATGAAGAAAAAAGAGGAGGAGATAAAGAAGAAGAAAGAAGAAGAGGAGGAGGAGATAAAGGAGAAGAAGAAAGAGAAGGAGGAGGAGATAAGAACATGAAGAAAAAAGAGGAGGAGGAGATAAAGGAGAAGAAAGAAGAGGAGGAGATGAAGAAGGACCAGAATGAGGAGATGAAAAGAAGAACTAGGTTTTAAGGTGGGGTGGAGAGGACAAAGTAAGCACGGAGGAGCTGGGGTTCCAGACAGAACCACAACAATCACCCTGACAGTGAAAAAACAGGTACAGTAAAATAAGGAAATAAAAGGACATGGGGGACCAAGGAAAGAGACCAAAGACCCGATTTGGGGACCAAGGCCAGAATAGGACCTGACATGGAAATGTGAGTTACTAAGCCACTGGGGCAGCTAGGTGGTGCAGTGAGCAGAGCAGTGGGCCCCGAATCAGAGTTCAAATCCTTACTAGCTGTGTGATCCTGGGCCAGTCACTTAACCCTTTTTGCCCCAGTTTCCTCATCTGTAAAATAAGCTGGAAAAGGAAAAGGCAAACCACTCCAACGTCTTTGCCAAGAAAACCTCCAATAGGGTCATGGAGAGTCAGACATGACTGCAAACAAAACAACTCTAACAACTTACTGACCCAGGGGCCCCAGATTGATCCCAGTGTCTGCAGCAGAGAGCTGAGATTTATGGTTGCAAAGATAAGGGAGATGGGGGTCAGGGAGCCAAATAGATCATTCCGCCAGCTGGCATTTTTCTGCCCACTTGTGAAATCTGTGAGATCTTCCCCTAGTTTACATCAATTTGGCATTTTGCTACTGAGGAAAGCTTAGTGTCATCTGCAAACCTGGAGATGTCATTGTACAAAGAATTTCAGAAAATAATTAATCTGAAAGAACTATTCCTAGGAAAAAAATGCCTTCTAAAAAAAGTTGACTCTTTAGACATTTTTATAGAAGGAAACCTACCCCATCATTACTTATTATAGAAAAAGCATAAAATAGAATCCTTTATGTTCATGAATTGAAAAACCAGTTTTTGCATCAAAATCTAGGTATACTAAAAAATACCTTGGTTTTCCTCTTACTTACGATGACTTGAATAGCAGAAATGAAAGAACAATAAACCAGAGTGAAGGGAAATGATACTAAAAGTACATTAACAACATCCGTAAGCCATCCGCTTTTAACTATGTCCTGCTGCATTTACACTTTTATTGACTTGGGCTAAATCGAATATGTTTCCATGAATTGGTTTTAACCAGCTCTGATCTCTCCAGCAAACATTTATGTCACTGGCAAATGTCCCTCAGTAGAGACACTTGTTTCAATGATTATGGCAAAACACTCATTTGCTTTGAGGCCAGTGGTGACTACTCCAGACTACTTGCAAACATTTCCCCAGGCTTGCTGCTATTTACTAATGACTGGGGGGATGGGGGGGTGGAGAACATCTGCAGAAAGACAGTAGTGTTTCCAGAGAGCCATAAGCAAGGCGACTGACTGACTGCCCAGGATGCAAGGCTGTGGTGAAAGGGAGGGAAACAGAAAATGACAGTAATTTCAAGGCATTGGAACTTAGCAGGGGCAGCAGCAGCAGCTTAAGATCTGGAAAACAACAAAGATGTGCTTTGGGGAAGAGACACAGAACTCGGAGGGAAAGATGATACAAAACTGGACAATGCCGCAGGCAAAATCAGCTAGAGCTACCTCTGCAAAGCAGATGTCAGGAAGGGGGGACAGGGCATTGACTTGCCCAACAGATGCCCACATGAGACCTACCTGTTCTTCAAAAGTGGTTCAAACACATTCTCACAGTTCGTTTGACAACTGAAAACATTCATTCCATTTCCAATGGAACTTGGAACCAAGTTTCATCTTTTTGTGAAGACTTCACTGACTCTTCTTCAGTTAAAACTGATCTAACCTTTTGTAGAATTACTGTAGCACTTCCAGTCTCAGACTATTATTAATAAATAATTCATAATTCAAAATAAATCCAGGGTGTCCTAAAAATCTTAGTGTAATTTAAAGCTAATACTGTGAAGCTATTAAACCTTAGAATTGGACTTTTGGGACATAGTTTGGACATCCAGGAAGGAAGGAAGAAAAAAAGGAAGGAAAGAAGGAAAGAAGGAAGGAAGGAAGGAAGGCAAAAAGGAAGCATTTATTAAGGGCCTATGTGCAAGGCATTGTGATAAATGCTTACAAATATTATCTGTTCCTCTGCCTTATTATGGAGCAGCTAGGTGGTGCAGTGGATAGACAGCACTGGGTCTGTATGGTCAGGAGGACTCATCCCTTTTCACTTTATTCCTATAGTGTGTGTGTGTGTGTGTGTGTATATGCACATATATATATATGTAGGTATAGATACACACATTTATGTATGTGTACATATATGTGTATATATGTATGTATGTGTATATACATATATATGTATATATATATGTGTGTATACACACACACACACACACACACACACACACACACACACACATATATATTGTCTGTTGCAGCCAAAATCGGATTTCTGGTTATTTCCATGTCTCAATCTGTTGTCTCTCACTTCCATGTGCTCTCACCTCATCTCCACTTTTCAGGCTGTTTGTCTTCTTTCTACATGTAGTTCAGGGTTCTTCCTCCATTAAATCTTCTCACATCAAAGTGTTCTCTCCGTCATGACCCCTTGCAGTCGGGCCTTAAGCTGAATGCCTCCTTTCCTTCTATCACACTGGACCTTGCAAACGTGTGTGTGTGCACATGCACATGCACGCCCATCAGATTCCATCTAGTAGACCTTTTAGATAATCTTTGTATTCCCCAGTAGGCATCATGGTACCTTGTCCATAGTAGACTCTTAATAAGTGTTTGCTAAATAGAATCAAAAAAGGTAAGAGTTGTCTGACCCGGCTGATCAGAGTTCTCTCTCCAAGTCCTCAGGAGAGTTCCAGTGAATTCATAGATCATCTTACTTTTATACTTTTATCTTTTAATAGTCACTTTGGTGGCATTTCTTTCCCCATCCACAAAAGTATGACTATCGTACTTTGTAGTTGTGGGGAAACTACTATATTTTAGAGTGTTTGTTGAATGAAAAGAATGAAGCAGTTCACTGTAACCCCTTAATGCAAGGCACAAAAAAGCTATCTAAAATCTAGACACCAAACTCCTTCCTTATAGAATCTTCTAGAAACAAAGGGGCACAGAAATTTACCAACATTTTCCTATTGACTGTCAAAAGGAAGACTGTAATTTCTGTATTTATAACTCACATTCTAATGTGTAAATAATCTTATTTTAAGACTTATGTTCAGGACACTTAGTCACAAAAAAAGGCTGTTTCACAGAAATTGGTATTTTGTCTTTTTTTTTTAATAGATGCTGAATGCTATCATTGTAGATAATAAACTAAGCTATAATTAGGGTCCTATCAGCTTTTGCATATTTTCCATTTTCTTAAAATAAAACTTTTTGAGGCAAAAATAATCTGGCCCGGGGTTTTCCCTTGAATGTTGGTATACAACATAGCAGAATGCCAAAGAATTTAAATGAATTCATTCAGGGCTTTCCTACAAAGCAGGGCTCTTGTTAAGACTTGACCAGCTAGGTTCAAGCCTTTGTCAGGGACACAATGACACCCAATAGTAAGAATATTTGCAGTTTAATATACAAGCAACTTGAGAATGTAAATAGAGGTCCTAGGCCACAGGTTGACTAGGAAGTATTATTCTGTCAGTGGTATGGTACGTGCTTCCTTTCGCTTTTGCCTGTGAGGAAGAAGCCATAGAGCCAGAAACTATCTTCACCTGACTACCACCCATCACTCACCAACGGATTTCCCTGTTGACACCTTTCCACTAGTCTTCCACCTTTGCTGGTGATTTCAAGTTTTCAAAGAAATTAAAGATAGTTTGTTCCCACAAAAATGTTGGTGACCCATGCCCCGTGCTAAAAGTTAACAGACTTTCAAAGGGAACTTTATGGGAGCAATCCTATGTGAATAAACACACATTGAAAGCATTAGTCACCACCCAAGTAATTCTTAGCTTCATACATGGGTATAAAAGGACAGCTTTTCCAGGGTGTATTAAGAGTGGTAGGGACTGCAAAATCTAGCTTGGGATACTGGAATTAAAATTTATACCACTCCACTGCATATGTAATTTTCCAAGGGTTTCTTCCATATACCTCTCCACAATTTCAAGACATGAAGATATATAACCTAGTAGTGATATTGTTATTCCTAAGCAAAATTGTGAAAAGGATGAAATTAATTTTCAACACTTTGTCTTCATTTCTCCTTTATTTAAGTGCTTTCTACCCCCAGTATGTTCAGGATTACTCTGGTAACCCAGGCAGGGCTTCCATTGGGGTTCTTAATCCTCATTCTTCTGATGCTTTGACATCAGGAGGAAAAAAACATGAGAAGTGTAGACAATCATTCAAATGTATGTGTGCACCACAGCAAATATGTAGTTATCTGGAAACCTCTGGATGGCTGCTTTTTTTCCCCAGTTCTGTTTGCACACATGTAACCTAAGATTTTCCATAGTAGGTGATTAATTTACTAATCTCTGATAATCTAATTAAATTTTAGGTGTTACTCATTACAAAATTAATCCTCATGGAGGTATTTGCATTTTGCAAGAGAATTCCCAGGAACTCAATGAACTTGAAATGGTGGGGTGATCCTGCTGGAGAGGATGAGTGGTTTTTATTTTACTTTTTGCCTGCTAAGCCACAAGACTGGCCCCATATGGCAGCATGTCTTAATAAATCACTCACTGTTGCTTCTCTCCAAGATATGAAGGTGGAAAACATTGGAAAAAAGTAAATAATGTTGAGTGATCCTTAAAGGATTCATCATCTACTGTTTCATGTTTTATGGAAGATTGTAGAAAAAAAAGAAGACTGGCTAAAGCCCTCAGATTAGAAACTCTGTAGACAGAGAAAATGACAAAATACACATGAAGATCCCATAGAAAACTCTAATTCACAGTAAGGGACTTTTCAGTGGTAGAGGATTACCTTCCTGCCCCAACCACCCCTCCCCCTCCCCATTAATCTGTTGTCTTTGCTATTGATTCCTTATTAGATGTCTTGAGAACACTTAGTAAAATGTTGCAAATGTCCAAAACAAAATTTCAGTGTTACAAGGTTCTTCCTGGGCCACTTCCTATGTCGTTGATTTAGACCCAGAGGAATGTTTTGGTAGAAGTTACACTGCTACTAAAGAGAAAGCTACAAGACAGTAGAATGAGCCCTGAATTTAGAGTCCCAGGATGCAGGTGTGAATGATGACTATTTCTGACTTCTTGGACCTTAGAAAGTCACTTCACTGAGTCTCAAATCCTAGTCTCAGTTTCCTTATTTGTAAAAATGAGGGGGTTGGGTTAAATAGTTATATAGTCTCTTTCAGCTTTAGATCTGTGATCTCTAATAACACACCATAATCCAAAATGAATCAAGCATAAACAGTCTTCAGCAATATTTACACAAAGTCAAACATTTGGGTGAAAAGTGAAAAACACAGCCATCCAGCTGTTTCCAAACAGCAGCATGTCTGGCATAGTGCACATTCATCCTCTGGCAATTTTTCACTTTTTATACAGAAGTTAAAGCATCAGGGGAGTCAAGTGTTATGAGACCACCATGCACAGTAGGGATCTGCATGGTTTATTTCTGATGTCTGCCTTTAATTGACCTTAAACAAGATCATGGTCTCTTTCTCACCTTTTTGTATATCGGAAATATACACTGAAGTCTGTGGCTAGGTCAAAAAGAGGCCAGACTTCTAGATCTTCAGAAGTATCTGAAAGAAATTTGGTAGTTGTGTTTGCCCTGAACATTTTTCTTTTTTCCGTAAACATTATATGGATACAATCCAAAAATGATCAACAGACCGATCATAAAAATATCAGTTTCATTACTCTGATCGGTTCTTCAGTGAAATGGAGACCTAGTGTTGTAGACCTTATTAATAAACAATCAGATATTTATTAATAACCAGTCATCCATCCTGGTATCTGGAAAGAGCCTTGCCTTGGGGGAATCCTGGAAACTCTAGGGTTCTGGTTGTGCTAGCTAGTCTAATTTTCTTTCTTTTTAGAATGTTTCAGTTATATTTTAAACACTTTTTCTAATAAATACCCCATCTAGAATCTTCCGCATATCACAAAGAAAAAACAGTTAAGCAAAACCAACTGACACTGTGACCACAACTGACAACATGATCGTTTGAGCCCACAGTCTGCCCCACTCTCTCAAAAGAAG
>JAQQSK010011539.1:0-12240 GCA_028658325.1 Potorous gilbertii
TCTGGAAACACTTTTGAAACAAACAGACTTCACTTCAAAAGGCTGAAAACAGACATTTACCACTGGATTTGTCAAATGCAACTGAAAGTTGTTTATCTTCAGATGGACTCTATGCAATAGGTAAGATCCAAAAACAGAATCAAAAGATTGAATTTTTATGGTTAATATTGATATGAATTCAATGAAGATGTCAACTAAGAGGAATCAAGAAATGGCCCTCTTAAAGATTTGATTATTTAAATAAAGAGGTCTATGGTAGTGATTAGTCATCTGGTCACTGACACTAGAATTTACAGAAAGTTTATTCTTAAGAAGCTTTGTGTGTTCGTCCTTTGTTGCTGAAGAAGACCATGCCATTGGAGAGATAATGACATGCCTTGCACTTGACTTTGTTTTGAGTGAGTGAGGGCTATGAAGGTCACCAGCCTCACTTCTCCAGAGCCATCTGAATCCAGTGACCAGATATTTATCAGGATGACTGGAGATGACCTAGGATGAGGCAATTGGGGTTAAATGACTTGGCCAAGGTCACTCAGCTAGTGAGTGTCAAATGTCTGAGGTGAGATTTGAACTTATGTCCTCCTGATTCCTGCACTGGTGCTCTATCCATTGTACCACCTAGCTGCCCCTAAGGAGCTTTGATATATTGATAGATGCAAATCATTTATCTGAGTGGTGGAAAAAGTTCAACATCACTGCAGTTTGAAAACATCATTATCTATTAGACATTGAGAAAGACACAGATAGCTAAAAATTTGTAGTCCTTTATAAACTAACATTAGAATTCTCTGTACTATGAATATGAATTCCCCAAATATCTGAGAATCCAAGACATTAGTTTTACTGAGCTACTAGAGCATCATTACAGACAACTATTGCCTAGAATTTGTCAGAATACTCATCTATAAAATTTTAAAAATAATTTTAAAATTGATTTTACCATACAGATATTCATAATCTCCGCATACACATATGGAATAGCTTTCAAAATATAGAGTCTTAGAGGCAAAAACTTTTAACCTTGAGGGAGTAAAATGAGGTCTTTTTTGTTCTTATTATCTAGTCTGGTGCTAGAGTTCCAAAGAGCTTTCAGGGAAATAGTCAACTAACATTTTTAAAGTGCTTGCTATGTAGTAAGTGAAGAAATACAAATACAAGTAGAAAAGAAGAAAATCCTTTCAATGAAAGAACTTACATTCTAATGGGGAAGACAATTCCTAAAAGGAAGCTGAAAAGATAGGGATGAGGGAAATGGTAGGCAAAAGAAACCCAGCATGGAGCCAGGAAAGTCCAGAGTACATCAGGGAGAACAATGGAACTTGGATAGCCTGGGCGACCTCATTAAATGGAGGTTCTGGGAGGAGCCATCCATCAGAGGGAGAGGCCCCAGGGTCCCAGAAGACTTCTAATGTATGAATTGCAGGACTGGAATGAAGTTTCAGGATTAAGAGCTGGAGCATGGTAAAGGAAATCTGGACTACAGCTTGAACATGTTCCCTCTCAAAGGACACGTGCAGCAAGAAATGAGAGTTTCCAAGAGGTTCTTTGCTCCAGAGGTTCTCCAAATCTCAGTTTGGATGGGGAGACTAGGCTGGTAGCAGGAGGTGGATGTTTTCTTGGGCTGGCATAGATGCAAGTGGTTATGAGGCCGCAGCAGGAAGTAGTCGACTCCCTGCATTGGAGGAAGTCTTTTGGGGCAGATGGAAGACTCCTCTGATGATACTTATCTGAACCCTAATGAAATGAAAAGAAAAAAATAAGGTAACAGGGATGGAGGCAATGACGGTGGCAATAATACCAATAATTCTGTTGAGGTAAGGGAACCATAATGTTGAGGTTTGGGGTGCTTGGGACCCCAAAATACCAACACCCTGGGTCCTGCACAAATGAATTCCACTCTTAAGAAGCCTTGCCATTTGTGACACTTGTATTAACAAGCTGGCCAGATAAAATCTGAGCTAGATTGAATCTGAGGAGATTAACCAATGTGGCAAATCTTTAATAAACCTTTTTTCCCTTTGACTGAAAGAAGGCTTGAGTCGCATTCATTCAGGCAGGACCCAGGGTGTCGGTATTTTGGGGTTCCAAGAACCCCAAACCTCAAAAATACCATTTATGACATTTTTATGGCTCTTTACAAAAAAGATTTTCCTGATAGCCCCATGACGGAACAAATGAAAATATTATCATACCCATTTTATAGAGACGAAGAAACTGATGTTCGGGAACTTTAAATGATTTCAATTATTCTGCTAGATAATAGGACATTGATGATCTGTCTTGTGCATTTTCTGATAGGAAAATGATTATGTGATATACTCCATTTTCCCCTTATTTTGAATGTGTACAGATTTATCGCTTGCTCGTATAAAGATATGTTTGCATGTACAAAATGGCTTGGGGAAAATAGTTTAATTCCATCAATCCAATATTGTAAAAAATAATTAGCTTAATATAAATTGTTACTATTAACCAATTGTTTTCAACAGAATTCAACATTTCCCAATCTCTGTAACAGCTTGTGTTTGTCGGCAAAACTTCTGGGTTTGACTCCCTTCTCACCAGATATTTAAAAACTCTGAAGTTGTGTTGACTCTGGGCAAGTCACTTAATACTGTTGTACCTCAGCTTTTCATCTGTAAAATAGGGACACACAGAAGAAAGAAATGACAAACAACTCCACTATCTTCTCCAAGAAAACTCCAAGTCAATGGGATCATGAAAAGTCAGATACAATTAAACAACTAAATAACAAAAGTACAGTGCCTTGCTCACAATAGGCTCTTATTGCCTATTGAATGAATGAATGCCACTTAATGTCTTTGGGTCTTAGTTTTCTCAAGTGTAAAAATCAAGGCTTTGGATAAGATTATCACCAAGTTCTTCTAGTTGTTGTTTCTATAATTCAATAATAGTAAACTCTCAATTATGTAACCCAAATAGATACCGTAATTAAATTCCCCTAAAAGCGGCCATAGATACTCTTAACAAATCTCTTGATTTTTGAATGCATTGTCCTGAAAAGTGTTTTGTGTTCAGAATTTCACATTTTCACATAAAAATTATTCCACCAATTATGAGCTTTTGTTTAGGGTAAATTTCACTAATTTGCAGTTTAGAGACCCCAGCCCTAGATTGTACTAGCTTGGATTTTACTTCAGCAGGCCCATTGAAATATGAACCATCAAGTGTACACAGAGCCATCAAAATCTGAAGGTCACACCTCAGAGGGTTCTTGTTCACAAAGCACTCCTCCTGCATGAACATTAATTCCCAAAGCCTAAAAGCTTTCTCAAATACATAGACTATATGGAACATAAAGTTTACTTCAAAAATAAACTTGGAGTTTTGGAGCTAAACCACCGATTGTTTATAGTGAAGGTGCTGAAGTTTAATGGAGAAAGTACTTACCTCTCTGGTTTATCAAAATATGACAGACCAGTGCTTTAAAATGAAAATGTGACCTCTTAGCTCCAGAATAGAGGTCCTCAATATCAAGGCTTCATTTTGTTGTGTTTACTTATCCCTACAAGCTTTTAGTATCAATATTCCTGTTTAGAATGACACACTTCAATATGGCAAGATTACTTAGCTTGGGGTGTGTGTGTGTGTGTGTGTGTGTGTGTTTCCTGGTCCAGGAGACTTATCTTTCTAATTAAACTTTGTTTAATCTAATATTAAAATGAGTATGAATTCTTTAAGCATATAACATTGATAATGTTGGGGAGTTCAAAGGCATTGTAGAGGAGAGGGGGGAGGTAACCTGGCATTTCACATTTTCTATGAATGATTCCCAGCATATGGATTCAGATACCTAGACCTTGAAGGAACCTTAGAGGTCATGAAGTCTTGCTCCCTCATTTTTTCAAATAAGGACATTAAAGTTGAGAGAGAAGTTAAGGGACTTAGCAAAGGTCACTCATCTAGTAAACATCTGTTGCAGGGTTTGAATTCTGGGTTTTCTGACTGTTAGTTCAGTATTCTATGCCTGCATCACCTAGGAGATTTAACAATTGACTATATATACATGGAGTAAATGAATGGATAAGTTTATAAATACACATGTATTTTTGAGATCCTTATTGTGAGTTCTTGAATGTGAAATCATATCCTAACATTTGAAGGCTACTAATGTAGAGTTTGGTAAAGCAGAAATGTTGCTGGGGGGGAGAATGAGCTACTGGAATAAATTATGATATTCTGCATTATCAAGTGGGTGGCATATAATCATCTCTCCCGATTCCCTGAGATTATTATGCATTCAGGATATTATCTTATGATTATATGCTTTTCTAGCCATCTTTATTGAAAATCCTGTCAAACCGAGGCGTGGAACTATTGGTTTTGCATATGTGGTTTTATTTTCTGTACAAGTATTTTGCAGGAACAATCAGGCTTCTTCCCCTCCTGGAACTGCTTCTTGAATTCAGTCATGGATAGGTCCATTTACCTACATTTATAATGACAGCAGAGGGAATATTTATTTCAATGTTGACTAACTTGAGGGGCCAGTAAAACAGCACCCAAAGATAACAGGGAATAAAGTGTGAATGATAAATATCTGTCATATACTTACCTTGATTTTAACAGATACCTTGTTGGAAATAACTCTCATTTGAACCCACTTTAGCATCCCACATCGTCTCAGTATAATGAAGGTAGAACCTTAGAGAATTGTAGAATCATAGTTGGGAGCTGGAAGGGACCTCAGAAGCAATCTGTTACCCTCACACAGGCTCATTTTATAGACAAGGTAAGTGAGGGCTAGATAGGCAAATCAACTTGCCCAAAGTCCTACAGGTATTAAGTTTCAGAGATGGGATATGTACCTAGGTCTTCTGATTTCAGAGTTAGTGCTTTTTCTTCTGTGCCACTAAAATGTGTTATTCTCCGGCCCTCCTCCTCAAAATCCCCCAAGCATTTTCCCCCAAGCTTCCCCTTCCCCTTCACCGAAAAGATTCCTAAAGAGAGCCTTTATTAGTTCTTTAATGCAGATTCTTTTGTCAAGTGGAGTAGGCTGTTAAATCCCCTTCTTTGTTCTCTTTCTCTGCACCAGAGCCATAATTGGGTAAGGAGGGAGGTGGGGCAAGGAGAAACTGGCATTCTTTGGTCTTTCCAAGGTGAATTCACTAAAAACATTTTAACTCTTAAAGCAACCAGAGCAATATTAGTAGAAGTGCTTTAGTAGGCCCGCCTGGTTTTCAAAGGTGTGTGTGTGTGTGTGTGTGTGTGTGTGTGTGTGTGTGTATGTGTGTATGTATGTATTATGCATGCATGCATGTATGTATGTATACATATGAGAGTCTCTGATTTCTTTTTGACTTTCCCTGGAGTTGTGAGACTCTAGATCCCCGTACTATGTTTATGTTTAAAAGTGTGCCCTGAAGTATCAACAACGTCAGATAAAAAAGGCCTGATTTTCACTTCCACTGTCCAAAATGTCACAAGCAAATATTTCAAACAAAGCTTTTTAACAACCCCAGCCCTATCCTCCCTTGTCCCTGACACAGTAGAGATAACAGTATATATGGCAAAGGACAACAGCTTTCTGCAGTTCATCTTTGAAATATTAAACATGGTTTTCCTTGTGTTTTCTCCATACTTACAACTCTTTCAGTTAATCAAATCAGTTTAATTAAGTACTTATTATGTAGGTAATTGTCAAATCGATCTTCCTAAAGCCCAGATTTGACCATATCATCTTCCCCCATCCCCATTCTATAAACCACATTGGCTCCCTATTACTTCCAGTATCAAAAATAAAATACTTTGTTTAGCTTTCAAAATCCTTCATAACTTGACTGCTTCTTACCTTTCCAGGCTTCTTACACCATACTCCTCTCCACTACTCTACAATCCAGTGACATTATCCTCCTTCCTGTTTCTTGCACTAGAACCTGCATCTTCCGACTCTTATGTATTTTCCCCAATTGTCTCCCAAGCTTCCCCATTTCCTCCTCTTGGCTTCCTTCAACTCTCAATTTAAGTCCCACCTTCTACTAGAAGTCTTTCCCAGTCCTCCTTAATCTTAATGCCTTCCTTCTGAGACTATCATCTTCTGTTAACAGGATTCTCACTTCCATAGAGCTTGTTTGTACATAGTTATTTGTTGTCTCTTCCAATGGATTTTGAACTCCTTGAAATCTGGGACTATCCCTGAATCCCCAGCCCTTGTACAGTATCTGGCACAAAGTATATGTTTAATAAATGTTAGTTGATGGAGTATGTACTGAGGATATACATAAAAAGGAAAAAGAGTCCCCTGACCTCAAAGAGTTTAGATTCCAGAGGGAGAAGACAGAGATACAGATACTTGAAAAAAATATATATATATACACATATACATACATATATGTATATGTGTATATATATACATGTGTATACACACAGACACATAAATATATAATATACAGATACATACATCTATACGCACACATAATGTAAGCTTAGAAGGGGAGGTACTAGCAGCTTTGGAGGGGGTGGATAGTTGACCTCCTGTAGAAGGTAACAGTTGATGTGAGTCAAGGAGAAACAGGGGATTTTGAAAGGTGAAGATAAGGAGGGAGAGCATTCTAGGCATAAGGAATAGCCAGGGTAAAGGCAGATGGATGGAATCTCATGGATCAAGAATGGTTCAAGTCTTGAACTGCTGAGTGTGTGGAAGGGAGAGATATGCAAGAAGACTGGAGATACAAGAATGGGCCAATCTATGAAGAGTTTTAAAAGCAAACCAGAGGATTTTATATTTTATCTCAGAGGTAATACGGAGTTACTGGAATTCATAAGGGATAACATGGTCAGTACTAGTAGGCTGGTTATATTTCCAGCAATAACTTACATATAGGAAGTATATTTTAAGTAGGACTAGATATAAAAGTAGGGCTGATGAGAATGAGGTGTGATGGAGAACCCAAATGCTAGCCTATTATCTTCATAATACAAAAAGAAGATGTTTAACAGTTCAGGCAGATCCCCTATGGAGGATTTATGATAAAACATGGACAAGAATTACATAGGATGAGAAGTCATAGAAAGGCTATGCGAATTGTTTCAGTGGAATTAAAGTCAACATCAGTGGGATTATGGACCACTCACAGATGATACATGATATATCAGAGTATATATAAATGACAAGACTGCTCTATGCCTCCCCTAGTTGTTATAGTTCTGGTAAAATAAAAATAGGCAATCATCCTGTTGCTTAAAAGTAGATTATGAAGGGGTAGCTAGGTGGTGTGGTGGCTAGAGCACGAGCTCAGGGAGACCTGCATTCAAAGCCAACCTCAGACACTTACTAGCTCAATGACCCCCAGCAACTCACTTAACCCTGACTGCCCGAAAAATAAATGGTAACTCATGGAACCAATGGTGTGAGTTCCTTTATTTGTCTCTCCAAGAGACTCTATGAGCTATTCCAGATGCATTATCTAGCTGAAACTTTCTTATGTTTTCTGGTTTCATTTATAATAAGAATATGAATATTGATATGATCCATTTCTTCCAGCAATATATGAAGGTATTGGTTGTTAGATCCATGTCCACTAAATAAGTCCATTAAATTAAGGTTTACAGGTAGATCTAAAAGCACTGTGATTCTTTGCTCTTTCTTTTCCCCTTTCTTCCATTTCACCATAAATACTGTAGAAATGCAAGGGGACCACAGAGTACAGAGCACCCCATGAAACATTTATCAATATATATTTATTGAACAAACATTATTGTGTAGGGCACTGTGTTAGGTATTTTAGGAGCTAAAAAAAGAATAAAAAGATACAGTTGCTGCCCTTAGGGAGCTTAGAGTCCAGTAGGGGACATAAGATGGGCACAAAATCTAAGGGGAATTTGAAATTGTCATAAAAGAACAACATTCATGAGAAATGAGAGGTGGAATAGATTTCTCCTGGCTGAGAGAAAGAAGAAAGGTTGCCTTTGGGCATGGAAAGATGGCTAGGACAAGAACTACAAGGGAATAAGTTTTCCAAGAGGGAGAAGACCTCCTCCCCTCTTGTATGAACAGAAAGTACAAGGTCTTGTTTGGGTAACAGTGAGTAGTCCATTTTCCTAGAGCATTCCATTGTGAAAGAGAATACTGGGAAATAAAAGTAGAAGGATAGGTGAGATCCAAATTGTTCAAATTCTTTGAATATGAGGTCAACGTGTTTGTACTTATTAGGCAGTAGAGAACCATTGAAAGTTTGAGTAGTGGGGGGACATGATATGATTATTGCTACATATTTCAATACTACAATGAATAATTTAGAATTAAAGTACATAGTGTTTGATTGCTTCAATAGATAGTTGAACCTCATTGATTTAGGCAGTCCTTCAAAAGGGAATATGATTCATTCATGCCTTTTCACACTGTGTGACTTCTGTCCATGTTCCATCGTAAGTTTTCCACATGGAGTATAAATAATGTAATGGAGAGGCTTTCCTCTCATTACATGAGAACAAGTATAAAATGTAGGTGGGTCCTCTATTGTCCAGCTTGGTGGTACAGTGGATAGAATGCTGGATCTGGAGTCAGGAATACCTGAGTTCAAATCCAGCCTCAGACAATGACTAGTTGTGTCACCCTGGGCAAGTCACTTAGTCCTGTTTGCCTCAGTTTCCTCATCTTTTCAATGAGTTGGAAAAGGAAATGCAAACCATTCCACAATCTTTGCCAAGAAAATCCCAAATGGGGTCATGAAGAGACTGAAACAACTGAACAACCACAACCTCTAACTTCCTTTATTCTCATCAGTGACTCCACTCCATTTTTGGTCATACACACTTTGGATATCTTTCTAAATCATTTCTTGTACCAAGTTACCCATTGATAACATATTGCATACTTTGTATATCCAGAACAAGTCTCTCATTTGCCTTTTGGGTGACCCACAGTTTGAATTCTTTAGTAAGTGTGTGCTATTGCATGATTTACAAGCAATATAATATCACTCAAAGAATATTGGTGTTAAAAAGATGGGTTTTTGCTTCATTGTGACTCTTGGGATCATTGAAAACACTGCAATTTCCCAAACACAATCAAGTCAATTTTCTTTCTCATATTGAATTCTAGCCTGAGTCCATTGTCCGTCTTAAGCACCATCTAAGAAATATATTATATATCTATATCTTTTCTCTATATACTTTTATATCAATGATGCTATTAGCTCTCATGGGTTTTATATAACATGTATGTGTATATATATATATGATCACATACATATATAAACATATATATACATAAGATATATTATGATTTAACAGTTGAAATGACAGATTATATATATACATACACACTCACATATATATATTTCTATGGTTATGTTTATATCTATGCATATGTCTAACTTTTTTCAACCATCCATCATAGTCTAGAAAAGAAATATTATTCATACATTTCTTTTTTTAATGTAGATTATTAGGCTGAACTCTTTTGAGTGATTATGAATCTCTTTTTAGGAAGTCCTACAATGTTTCAGAACTTGATTTAATCAGAGCAGTGTGATGTGCAAAACGGAGCATTAGGGTGACTTCACCACTTATATGGAATCCTTCTTCCACTTGACTTCTGCTCTGGACATTTACTTTGGGAGAGGCAAATACCTTTGATGAGCATTTTAATTCCTATTTTGTCCCTTTCCTGATATTAAAGAGACAATTACTTTTTAAAAAGGTATTTTTACTGTTGAATCTATTAAGAAATCTTGTATAATCTTTGCCTATGAATGAGAGATGCTTTGTTAGAAAAGGAGAATCTTTGAGACTATATTTTAGATAATTTATTTAGAGAGGTATATTGTGGAACAGAGGAAATAAAGAGATACAAAAATCAAGTAGGTCAGGTGGGAAGCTATTGCTCTACTTCAGATGATAGATAATGAGGACTTGAACTAGCCTAGCAGCACTGAATGGTGAGAAAAAGACAGATAGATATAAGGTTCTGTGTAAGCAAAAATGATAGGGTTTATTGGAAGGAAAATGCGAGTTAAAGAAATGATTGGGGAATTCAAGTGGAGGGGTAAGTTTTCAGGAGATGGTTCATTTAGTTTTGAAAATCTAAGGAACAGAATCATAGAAGAGATCTTAGAGATCAAGGCTACCCTTATCATTTTACAAATGAGGAAACTGAGCTTTAGAGAGGTTAAGTGTCTTGCCTATTGTCATACAGCTATTAAGCATCAGAGGTGGAATTGGGACTCACATCTCTTTGACTCTAAGTTCACTGTTTTAGCCACTTTACCATGCTGTATTTCAAAATCTAATTGGAAATGTCTAGCAGGCTTTCGCAAAGACATGTCTGGAGCTTACAAGAGAGGACTTGGGAGAGAAGG
The DNA here is from genome assembly GCA_028658325.1 of Potorous gilbertii. Lineage (NCBI taxonomy): Eukaryota > Metazoa > Chordata > Mammalia > Diprotodontia > Potoroidae > Potorous > Potorous gilbertii. Next base: position 10,323 of record JAQQSK010011539.1, read on the forward strand.
ATGATATATATTTAGGAGTCATTCCCAGAGGCTATGTTTGAAGCTGTGGCAGAATTCTACCATGTTAGTAAAATCCACAGGCTTATAGAATACAGGAAAAGGGTCTCATAACCACAATAATATAATAATATGAGTGGATGTACAGTAGTTTTCAGTTGAACATAAATTCTTAATATATGTACATAATAAAGACAAGGTAAAAGAAAGCAAAGAATAATACTAAGCAATTTCTTAAGAAGTAATAGCATGATGGACTCTCTGTTAAGACTTTGAAATGATAACTACTGATTTCTTACAAAAAGAAAAACACATCTCATAAAAAAAATCTACTTGAGAAGTATGAATAACTGAAATCAGATTATACCGAAGGTCTTCCAAAGTGAGAAACCTGTCTACAATATTGTTAGTGACAAGATTCTGTTGGAGAAGAAAGAAGATATTTGGCAGAGAACAAGACATCAGCTTGTATTTTCAATACTCTGAGGAAATGGCCTCCACACTTTGAGACTTCAGGCACAGACTGTCATGGAGAAACTTGAGGCAGAAGTATAGGCATTGATCCAAAAGTTGTAGAAGGTGTGAGAAAATGTTGTAAATGGTCAAAGAGATGGTGCTAAAGACATATATAATTTAGGTGGCAGGGTCAGTGAGTAAGGATATTCTCAACAATCTTGTGTTTGTTTTAGAGGTGAATATATGAAATATAATTTTAAAAATTGTTGATGCTTCTTTTAAACAGTCATCACTTCCCAATTATATTGCTTTTCCCAGAAAGAACCCTTATTTGTAGTAAAGAAATGAAGTTAATGAAGTTAAACAAAATAAATTAAAACATTGACACTGTCTGAAAGCATATGGCTCATTTTATACCTGAGGTCTACTACCTCTCTACTGAGAAAAGGGAGGTATGTTTCGTCACCTATCATTTGAAGTTGATTGGCTATTGCACCGATCTGAACTGATTAGAGTTCAAAGGTTTTGTAGCATCCCCCAAATACATAGTCATCATCAACATCATCATCACTGTCATCATCATTATATTTACTCTTTGTTCTTTCTACCCTGCCACTGTATCAGCTCATTCAAGACTTGCCAAGTTGCTTTAATTTCCTCATATATGTAATCTTTTACTGTAAAATTTACACTCCATTTTATTCAAATACTACTGTTTATTTAGCCACTCTCATTGATGGATATGATCTATTTTCTTTTCTTTGAGTTTTTTTTGCTACCACTAAAAGGGTTGCTATAAACATTTTGGTATATATGGAACTTGTATACACATGTGTATTTATATTTATCTATCCACACATATGTGTATATACATATATGTGCAAAATGTAACATATGCTTTCTGAACAGTACCTCACAGTCCTGAGTTAATAACTTATAGTTATAGAAGGTAACGCTTCCATTGGATGAGGCAATGATAAACTCAAGTAGGCTGGAAGCATAAGACTAAGAATCAAGATATTTCCATTTCTGGAAGTAAGATCTAAATATATAAATGTATTTGGCTTCCCTGTTAGTTTTGGAGAGGAGTGTATGTCCATTGTGTGTTCGTCCTTTGTTGTCAAAGAAGACCATGCCATCAGAGAAATGACAACATGACTTGCACTTGACTTTGTTTTTGAGTGAGGGAGGGCTGTGCAGGTCACCAGCCTCACTTCTCTTCCAGAGCCATCTGAATCCAGTGACCAGATATTCATCAGGATGACTGGAGACCTTGGTCTATTCAGGAACTCACTTAGAGTGAGGTAACATCCATTCAGTGAATAGGCCTCTTTAAGAAGTAATCAGAGAATGGCCCCTTTAATGAGCAAAAGAAAAAATAATAGGCAGATTAAGCTGGGTGAGAAAGAGCAACAGTTACTATTGATAACCCCTCTGAAGCCTGGAGGATCCGGGAAAAGAGCCA
>JAQQSK010011540.1:0-12240 GCA_028658325.1 Potorous gilbertii
TGATGATGATGGTGATGATGATGATGATGATGATGGTGATAATGATGGTGATGATGATGATGATGATGATGATGGTGATGATGATGATGATGATGGTGATAATGATGGTCATAGTATCTTTTTTTATTTTTGTTTGCTATACCTGAATCCTGGTAAATTATCAGTTTTTCTAAATATTCCATATGTTACTGAGAAATATGTATATTACTTAGTAGTCCCATTTAGAAAATGTCATGAGTCTTTTAGCTCTAGTTCCCTCATAATTTGTTCAATTTGAAGTTTTCCTTTAGGTTTTACTATATGTCAAATTATCTAAAACAGAAGATGTTGTAATATCATGTAACAATTGTATTATGGCCAATATCTTCTTGCAGTTCAGTTAATATTTCTTTTATGAATTTAATTTCTAAGGCATTTTGAATAAAAACATTCAATATTGATATTGACTTGTTATTCTTGGCTACTTTCAGCCTAATGTAGTTTACTTGTTTCTCTCTCTTTATGTTGTGGATGTTTGTTTTTGTTTTATCAGATAGCATGTTTTCAGTTCCTTATTTTGGGGGATTCATTTGGTTGTTAGTAATTTTCTTTTCTAGTTGCTAATTTTTACTGCATGTTTATTTTTGATTTTAAGGTATGTCTCTTATGGGGTTTCATTTTCTCATAAAATCTGTTACTCTTTTCTTTTTGTTGTTTTGATTGTTTAATACACTCACATTGATTCATTCCTAGCAGTGGGAGGAGGTGGGGTTGAATTGAGATTTGTTGCAAGACCATGTATTGATTTGTATGGCCCTGACTTCCCCTATTATAGGCAGTAGGGGAAAGGGTGCTGAGCGAGCAAACTAGGTACGAATAAATTTTTAGTCATATATCTTATTGTTCATATGACCTGTAAATCTCCTTCCATTTAATACTCATTTCTTCATCATCTATTATGTTAAAAAATAGCATAAATAACTCCACTTTGTCTTTATCCACTATTTTGTGAGGTTGTTTCAACTGCTTGTGAGTCATCTGATTTGGGAGAAGTCACCAGATTTCTCTTTCCCAAAGGTCATTTGACTTAAGTAATGTCACAATACCAGCCACTTCTTTCTCACCCCAGTGTCACCCTATCCCCTCCACCAATCAGAAACCTGGTATCTCAATACCTATTATTTTGTTTTTCCTGTTTTTCACTCCTTTTAAACTGTATTGTATATTATTGTATATTTGTATACAATTGTATATTATTGAGTAGAAATCACAACTCACAATTTCTTGGTTTACTGAGAGTCTTGTATCCAGTTTGTTTTGTAAGCATATTCAATGCTAAACAAATTGTTGTATGAATGTAAATTAATTTTCTTTATTAATTCAATTTCTTTATTACACTGTAACAGTTCAGAAAAAAACCCAATAACTCCCACTTATTCCTAGGAAATACCATGTCAGAGAGTTCATATTTATGTAGTGACATATTCTATTTCCCACAATAGTCTGGTGAGATAGTCTATGGCAAACATTAGGGTACTGAGACTCCAAGATGTTAAGAAGACTTATCCAAGGTCAAATAGCTAGTCATTGTCCTAGTATGAATTACAATCTTCATGATATCTTGAATTAAACTAAATAGTACTTTTGTACTTTTCAAAGAATTTTCATAAATATATATTTCCACATTTCTCATTTGATTCACAACAACCCTTTGAATTCATATATTTTATACATAAAGAATCAAACCCCTGCCAATAAGCGAGACAACTGAAAAGGAAAGTTTTAATTACTTTGCTCATACACTGTAATAGCTTTTCATTAAATTAATTTCCTACTCCAGCCATATCTGTTTGTTCTTGCTCCCACAAAAAATGGCATCAGTTAGTGAACAGAACTGATGTCAAGAGATTTGTGTTTTGTTCTGTTTCCCTTGAATAGTGTATGACTTCAGGTAAGTTATGTAATATTTATTATGCTTATGTTTCTTCACTTGTAGAACAATTACTACAAGCAGTACAGTGAAATTGCTATTAACAAGTATAATCAGTAATAGACCACTCTGGCTAATAAAGACTTAGCATATATACCATGTGTGAATCATGCTTGTTCCCTCCCCCCCAACCCCGCAAATAAATGGAAAGATGACATGTGACAATAAAGTTATGAAATGAAATCTTGGTCAGAGTTTATGGAAAGTACCCTTCCTCATGTAAGCATACTTTGAACAAAGCAATATAGACATATTATTGAAAGTAGTCAGTTAATGAAAGCTTCCTTTAATGATTCAGAAGCTATTTCTGAATTTTTCCATATCTTTGAGCATTAAAGTATAATGGAAAGTACACTGGGCTTAGAATCATGGGAATAGCAATAAAATCGGTGATTTTATTATTCCCTATCTGGGTTCAAATGCTATCTTCTCTCTTTATCAGATATGTGATTTTAGACAAGTCACATGATCCATTTGGGAGTTGACAAAGTGATATGGTCCATGTTTCATTTGCCAGAGGATTCTCTGCCTGCTCTTTCAGTATTCTACATTTCCATTTACCACAGAAACAATTTGTCTTTTTTTTCCCCCATTTCTCCAAGACCTAAATAAGTGGCAGTTTGTTAATCTCATAAAGTATATCACTAGAGACTCAATACTAACCCAATGTAGGAATTTCATATAGTGTATCTGACAGGTGAGCTTATTAGCCAGTCTCAAATTATGCTTATAAATAGGGTGAGCCATCATCATTTAGAAAGTCAGAGTGTAAATATTATTTTAAGAAAATTAACTTGTCTATAAGTAAAAATGACAAACCATAGGATTTCCACTGAGGCTTTTTTCTATTTACTTAATTAGAGGCAGGAAGAGGATAAGGGAATTATTTTGTCCATATTGTGTAATATCTTTTTATTAAATTTTATTAAATTAATTTCCAAAAGTATAATTTTGGAACAGAATCAACCCGATCCATGTTATCCATACAGAATTTTTTTCTCACTGTATTAATTGATAAGCTAGTTTTCTATACTTTATTGGACCAGTGCAGATTGGTATGGAAGAGATTGGTTTGGATGAGATCCAAAACTCAGAAAATTTCTTAAATTGTTGATGACACACATTTTCCTGATTTTGAAACATTTTGGAAGATGTTCCATTCCTTTATCTTGAACTAATGAATAGAAGTCTCAAGGGGAAAAATCCTGTAAATACATGGATTGAATGTACCTACATGTAGGACTATATAGCTGAAAAACACTTTCATACATGTTTGCTCATTTGAGCTTGACAGTATCTTTAAAATCTGTATGATCCAAGTCTTATTATGGCCAATTTTAAGAAAGAAAAACAAGGGGCAGAAAAGTTCAATATCTTTCCCCAATCTTATAACTAGTAATTAGCAAGGTGAGGGAGACATAGGATTGAGTTTCTCTGTAAGAGTACAATGACAACATGCTATGCTACCTCCCTGATGCAAAATTAATTTAACTAAAGATGCATGCCACTTTTGACTAGCATTTCAAAAATAAATGAGTTTCTGAATTTCTCTAACTACAATTAGTTTGTTATCTCAATTTATTCACCTGTGAAAATTGAGAGAGTGAACTTCTTGATCTCTAAGGGCCATTTTACCTATAAATTTTTAATGATCTCTTTAGATCATTTGTTCCATTAATTCTCATTACATGCTATTTCACATAACTAATCATTGCCTTTATTTAATGAGTCTTGCTTTTTAAAAAAAGAAATTATTTTTAGAAAAGAAAAAACTGCAGGACCAGGGGAAATAGTTTTAATTTGGATGACTTCTTTCAATTAACTAAATACTAAAATAGCATATTTCATTTTATAAAGCCAGTGGAGGTCAACGGACAACTTCTTTTCAAAGTATGCATTTGTACAATTGTAAGAGGATTAAAACATTAATGTGAAACTATTATTTTATACTGCCTCATCACATTTCATCTTTTATGACTTTATAATACATTATAATTAATGAACATATGTGTATAAATACCAATATTGATATCTACACCTATATCTCTACGTAATGGTATTGTTTGATAACTGCCAGTGTCTATGTATTTTTCTGCTTATATCCATATTTATATTGAAAACATTTGTATCCATTTACATTATCTATATGTGTATTTATATCTATCTCTCTAGCTCTGGTTTGATCTATGTTTCAGCATGGAACAGTAGATATATGGCTGACCTCAATGTTAGAAAAAACATGGGATCAAGCCTCACCTCTGATATGTACTGACTTTGTGACCCTGGGCAAGTAACTTAATCTTTCTGTCCATTGGGGAGTTTTCTTAAATTCCAATTTGTACAATAGTTGATGATTATAGTACTAGTAGAAATTTCCTCACCTAAAATTTCTAATGCTTACAAAAATAAACATACAAATAAAAAAATTAATAGTTTTTCCTCACTCATTATCTGGGACTTTTAGTCCCCACAGTCCCCCCTCTAACAGTTTTATCAAGATATGATATATCGTTTAAGCATTTTCAGTTATCCTTTATAGGCATACATTATGCAATTATGAGATATTTGATGAAATTTTTAACTCAGTTTCTATGAGTTTTGATATCCTGATAATCTAGTATTTTGTTATCCTTTGCTATGGTTCATGGATAGATAATAACATAAATTTCAGTGGGAGCACTACCAAAATTTCCATAAAATAGATAAAGGCACCAACACTTCTAAATACACAAGCGTCTAATATACTTAACATGGGTACATTCTATTTATATTTTGGGCTTACGTAATCATCCCCTGACTTCTAACAAGGTAATTTTGTCTCTCTGTAATCATATTTTATCCTTTACTGCTAAAATGGAAGCTTTTAAGAGACCCTTTCCTCTCTGAAAGATGATAGTTGGCTTGCATAGGGGAAGGGTTTTTGGCCATACCTTTTATATTATCCAATATATTCAGAAAGCTGAAACAATGCTGACTTTGTATGAACATCTAATAAAGATTTCATTTTGATTTATGGCTACGTGACTATGAAAAAAATACCCTACTGAGTTCTAGTCCAAAGTTCTCTTTGTCAGTGATGTCAAGAGGATTTTCTTTTCTCTTTTCTTTTTTAGAGGGGAAGGGAGTGGAGGACATTGAATGGGCATTGCATTTCACAGTGGTATTTATGGGTTTATTAAGAAGCTTATGGTTATATTCCAAACACCTCTAACTTTGAATCAATTACCTATTATAACTCTATCATCTATTCACTTTGAAATTTCTTGAACCTATTTATACATATTCTGCCAGTAGAAATTACATAATGCACATAATGCATAAATTACATAATGTGTATATATAAAAATACAGACTATATGTATAGACATACGCATCATACATATATTACCAACAAATATATAGAGGCATATATGTATATATACATACATGTATATATAATGTTTCTGTTGTCTAATCATTGTCCAGTCATTTTTCAACTAAATATGACTTTTTGTGACCCCATTTGTGGTTTTCTTGGTGAAGATACTGGAGTGGTTTGCCATTTATTCCTCCAGCTCATTTTACAGATGAGGAACTGAGGAAAACAGTTTTAAGTGACTTACCCAGGGTCACACAGCTAGCAAATGGTAAGTATTTGATACCACTGTGTCATTTAGCATGTATCTCTATATGTATCTATCATCTATCTATCTATCTATCTATCTATCTATCTATCTATCTAACTCTAGTAAGACAAGCATGAAAAAATAGCTTTGAAGAAATCCAAATAAGCTTTGGTTTTGACTTGACCAACATAATAGTAAATAAAGTTATATAAATTAACTGCAACTGCTTTTCTAAACCATTATTTTTTAAACTTAAAATATGCTCTTCTTTTGGATATCATCCCACTTTCAGCCTGAGAAATCATTTCTTCTTCAAATCAAAAAGACTAATGACAAATTGACTTCATGCAACAGCAGAGTTTAATTTTTCATCAAGACAAGCATATTTCAGAAATTTCTTGTAAAAATAATTTAAGGCCTAAGAAGACAAATTTTGCCAAGCATGGTAGAGGGGACCCAACACTTTGTTTTGTTTTGGATGGACTGATTGAAATCTTTGTTCACTTTTGTTATCTAATTAAGCAATCTGCCTAAAACTTTCAGCTGAAAGAAGTTAATGATCCTTGAATTCCCAGCATAAGACTATCTCAAAAGTTTGTCAGATGTTTCCTTGTAAACTTAGGGGCCATTCTGTACTTTCAGGGAGAGAATGAGGAGAAAGTTAAGGGGAGAAGAGAACAGTAGTATGTTCCTCAACAAGATCTATTTCAGCCTCATTCCAAGTCACACTCACTAAAGACATACAATCGCCATATAGCAGGTCAACAATTCAGAGCTGCTGCTTGAAGAAATTGCCCCTTGAAATTTTTCCCATGTGGTCTGACAGGATTTGAACTTTCTTGGCCTCTTTGGGAGTTTAGTCTGAACTTTACCTTGTCTGTGGTTGAGAAATGTGATATTTTTGTGCAGACAGGTTCTGTTGAAATTGCAATAATAATTTGACCTGTGTGATTCCAGCCTTGAGATAAAAATATTGTCTCTGATTGGTAAATCAGAGTAGTTGAAAAAGTTTTTGGAAACATGTCTTCATAGTAGGAATTGATTTTGTTTTCTCTTAAAATTCAAGATAACCTAAAAAATGCTTGGCATTACTTTTGTCTTGTCAGGCAATTGGCATTTGGGATTGGTGAAATAAACCATGCTTTATTTTCTGTAATCGTCAGTATAATATGAATTATAGGAAGTTACATTGAAATCCTACTCTCATGTCTTATCATGGAAATAGAGGTGAATATAGATATTTGAAGGATAAGCCACCATGGCTGTCCAAGTTCTGACAGATCTTATCAAACCAAAAAAACTTTGAGTCTTGGCCCAATTATGGGCTATATCTTTTGACCAAGGATCAATCTAAAAAAGTTCTAATAGGCTAATCAGTAGGTTGACTCGAAAATCATAATTATCTTTACTTATCTATTTATAAATTCTTTTATATATTCACCAATTCATCTGTCTATTCATTCAGTCATTTATAACTTTTTTCATTCATTCACTTATCTATCTATCTATTGGTTTAGTCCATAACATTTGAAGAACATTGTATAAATAGTAGAGGGATGACAATCTACAAAGCTGAAAGAAATTCCAACAATGATAAAATTACAAATTCTTATAAGCTATGATGTGTGTGTATGCATATTTCTATTTTTAATTTTTTAGCAATCATTCATTTGGGTGTTACTTCCTTTAAAACTGATTTGCTCTACCCATAACACTCAACATGCTACATGTGCCAGATTGCGAAGTGGGCATAGAAGAAAAGGATATTTTTATAATTCCTGGAGAATTTCCACATCTTCTATTAAAAGACAGGTAAAAACCTGTCTCCATGTTAATAATAATTATTAATTATTAATAATTAATAAATTATTATTTATTAAAATAAAAATTAAGTTTAATAAAAATTAAGCATCTACTATGTGTTAGGTAGTGTGTGTGTATGTGTGCGTGTGTGTGTGCATGCATGTGTGTGCAGTTCTGGGAATATAAGTGCAAAGAAAAAAACACTTTCTCCTTCTAAGGTGATTACATTTTAATGGGAGGGAAATAAATACATATATAAATATACATGACATGAATATAAAGAGATAAATACTGAGAATGAGAGTACTAGTAATAAGGAGAGATATCATACAGGAAATGATGCTTGAACTGTGTCTTGAGGGAAGAAAGGGATTGTATGAAGTTATGATAAGGCCAGAGTGCATTCCAGAAATGGAGGATGACCAATGCAAAGATGAGAGATGAAATACGTGCATCACGTTTTGAAGGACTTCAAAGACTAAATATAGATTTTGTTTTTCCCTAGAAGCAATACTAAGTCACTGGAGTTTATTGACTGGGATTATGACATGATTAACTCTGCATTTAAGAACTGGAGTGGATAGAAGTTTTATATAGGGAAACCCATTAGGAGGTTGTTGTAATAATCTAAGTGAAAGTTGATAAAGAGGCCAGACTATGGTAGTGACTATGTGAATAGAGATGTTGGAGGGGGAAGTATCATGAAGGTAGAAATAAATAGCTGTGGCAACTTGTTGGATATGTGAGATGAGGTGAGTGAAGAATCAATGTAAGGTATGTAACAGAAACTGTTCTCCTGTTTCAAAGTGATTATTGAATTTAGGAGAAAAGTACCTACCCCAAAAGTTCTAATAATTTGGGAGTTGTCTGAATCTTTAATGCATAATATAGGAATTATTTTGATGGAGAATTTATTTAACTAAGAAGAGGAAATAGCAAATCTATACAATTAGATGGCTTAACTTAAAAATAAATTTCTTCCAAGTTTAATGGAGAGGTCAAACTGTAATCCTCAGAATCTGCTGGACTTTGGGTTCCAACTGACTTTGGGTTTATTTGGGTTCAAATAATGATGCTGTGAACTTCCATCTGCCTCTGAATCCCCCTCTAAACATCAATGGTTTCACTATTAATTACATGAATGGCAAATCATAATGGAAAAAAGATCAATTTGTTTAAAATGGCAAGTATTGTGTTCTCACAAAAATTCATTAAAAGTATATATTCCCAAGAGCAATGGTTCCCAGCAATCAGCTTTTCCCCCTCTCAAATCCCAGTGATGGAGGGTGGTACATCTAGGTTTATCCAGGCATACCAAGCTGTGACCCTGGTCCTGGAATCTAGTCTAGCATCAAGACGGCTGCATCAGTACGCAGCACACTATCTGGGCAGAATGGATGAGAAATATCAAAGTCCCTAAAGTTCCTGGCATGAGAACACATCATCCAATTTTTCTCACTGTTCCACCTCTTACTTCCTTCTCCCTCACAGAATGATTTCATAAGAACTGTATCCTGGAAGCACTGCAAGTGGGCTTATCCAGAATTCGTGGTGAGGTTGTACCTGCGTTGTTATGCTCCTTGAGTGAGAATCTGAATTGAGTTGAGGAAATTCTGAAGAAAGCAAAGGCATTTCCTGATTCAGTGTCCAAGAAGAAAAATGATGCTTTATTTTAGATATATCCTAGAGACAATTTATAGGTGTCTTTTCTTTTAAAGATCCAGACACATTTTCATTTATAATTTTAGTAAGAAGTTGTGATCATGATGATTTCATTTAAAACAGAAATATCCAATCAATTTATAAGAACTTACTAAAAGTCAATTTTTTGCTTAGTATACAAATACAAAAAAAATTAGGAAAAAGAACATTTCTGTCCTCGGAGAGTTTACATTCCATTGAGCAGATGATATGAACTAGTTAGAGAAAAATCAGTCACTTTCCAGCTGCTTATTCTCCAGTTTCTTCTCCCTCCAAAAAAAATATCTATGAAGAAAAATGATTGAATTAACTCAGTGGTTAAGGTATAGTCAGAGATATCTTCAGGCAAAAGCAGGCTAAGGTTTTAATATTACTCCTAGTTTATTATAAGTCCAGTGGTCAAAATTTTGACAATGTTCAATACCCATATTAAATTAACCAGAATAATGACAAAATTTACTACATACTTTTAGATCAAACATTAAATGCTTCCAAGCATGTGTGGGAAGTATTTTTTTTTTTGCCCCAAATTAAACACATATTTAAGTGTGCATTTTGGTACCTCTTGAAACTGTATTCAGTTTAATTTTTTTCTTTATGGCTGAAACTCCTGGTGTGATTTTTCTGGCCCTCCACTCTTATTTAGGAATTCCATCTTTATCAGACCTCTGACTTCATTCAATGGTATGATAGTCGTCTAAAGCAGAAAAAAAAGTTATTCCCCATTCTTTATCCCCATCTCCCCAACTCCCCTACCACCAAAGACCCCAAAGCATTTCTCAAGAGCTGGTTAATATCAGTGAGTTCACATACAGCAGATTTCTTGTAGGACAGAACTAATAATTTGTCTCCCCTTAAAATATGCAGAAGTTGAGATGAGGAGCAGTGGGGATTGTAGAAAGACCACAAAATCTGAAATAAAGTTAATCTGTCAAATAATAGCTAAATGAAGTGATTCTTCAAGTCTGCTAACAATAAATATTAAAATGTCAATTAATTAGTAGAAAAGTTCAAGTTCTATTTACAGTGGGAAATAAACAATAGCTACCTTGTTTAACTGGAAAATCTTATTGAGATAAAAACCAAAAAGGTTGTTTTTTTTTGTCTTTTGCTTTTCTTCTTACTTGCTCAAGATATTGAAATGGTCCTTTGAGTAACAATGCTTTGCCCTTTTACTATATTTATATTTAATTAAATTATGTAAAGTCCAGGAAAAGAATTTGTAGAATTATTGTTTTAGCTTCTTTTCAGCACTGAGTGTTTTCTTTTCTCCTTCTCTCTAACCAGACAATTATTGTTAAGAGACTTTTAGGGAATTGCAGTTCAACAGAAAAGGAATCTGAATTTGAATTTAGAGGATCTGTAGGTGAATCTTGGCTCTGCTGTTGAACATCTTGGTGACCTTTTCTGATCACTTTATTTCATTTCTCTATTCCTTAATTTCTTTATTAATGAGATTAGATGACTTTTCTGGGTCCAAGTCAATGATCCTATGCTTTCTAATAATGTAGTTCAGTGTTAAAATGTTTTCTAAATTATTTTAGTCAGCCAAAAACTACCTTCTCACTCTCTCACCCTAACTGTATATCCCACCATCATTTGAGAGTACAAGAGAAGCAAAATCCATTGCAAACATGTATAGTCAATCAAAATTCCAATTTCAAAATTTGATAGATTTAAGAAAACATATATCTCATTCTTTGTTCTAAGTCATTTACCTTCTCTCAGGAAGTGGGCAGCATTTTTAATCATTTGTACTTTGTAATTGTGGTTGTTCATTACTCTGATAAGAGTTTAGCATAATAATATTTCAATACATTTGTTCTCTCTAACTTTTTCACTCATTCCTCAATTTATGGGCAGGCTTTCAGATTCTCATTCTTTGATATCTCGAAGTAGAGGAAGCCATTAACCAATCTTTCACATTACCCTCCAAACAACTTAAAAAATGCTTCAAATTGAATTCTTGAGTGTCAGGGTCAAAAAAAGATGAGCATGACATGAAATTGACTTCCAATGAAAGACAATTTAGAAGATTTGAAGAAGGAGAGATCCATGACACCAGGGTGGGGACTGGCACAGAAAACATGTTGATGCAACACCAGAGGTGAGACTTCACAGTGGCAGCTTTGGGAGTCTTTAAACCAGAAGGCATCTGATAATAGCTTAAGAAGAGATTACAGAGACCCTCTGTGTTAGCACTGGATCAAAGACTGGATGCAATTTGGCATTCCTATTCCTTATACACACTCCCAGGTCACAATTCAAGGGCACAGAGGAGCATTTTCAGTCATAAGGGAGCAGAGGATCTGAGAAGCAACATACATTGCAATCAAAAGGGATTAGGAGCCATTCCTTGATAATGACCAAAGTACAGACCAGGAGAGAAGTGATCACATTTTTCCTCTAATCAGACAACCTTGGAAAAACCAAAAAATTTCAAATACTAAGAAGTAGCTCTGAAAACAGCAGTGAAAAAAGCAAACAAATATGAAAATTGGTACATTGCTCTACCTGGGCACATGCCAGGAAGGTTGCCCAAGTTTAACATAAATTAAAAGTCAAGAAGTAGGCTTAGAAAACAAACAAAAAAGAAGAACAAAACTGACCCAAAAAACTTACTATGGCAAGAGAGACACATTTGACACAATGATGTCAAAAGAAGTAAAAACAAAGCATCAAGGAAAATGATGAGTTGGACACAAGTCAAACAAGCATTTCTTCATAAGCTAAAAATGATTTTAAAAACCAAATAAGAGTGGTAGAGTATATTGATAATGTCTTTTCACATTGTTAATTTAATTTTGCTTCTTTTTTTTCTTTTTTTAAATATAAATTTATTTAACTTTTTACATTTATTTTCACAAGATTTTAGGTTTCAAAATTTTCTCTCCATTTGTCCCCTCCACCCACCCCAATACACTGAGCATTCCTATTTCCCCTATGACCAATCTGCCCCCTCTTCTAAAATCCCTCCCTTCTTTTGTCCCCATCTTCTCTTCTGTCTTGTAGTGCCAGATAAATTTCTATTCCCCATTACCTATATTTCTTATTTCCTAGTAGCAAGAACAATACTCAACAGTTGTTCCTAAAACTGTGAGTTCCAACTTCTCCCCATCACTCCCTCCCCACCCATTCCCTTTGGGAAGGCAGGCAATTCAA
>JAQQSK010011541.1:0-12240 GCA_028658325.1 Potorous gilbertii
AATATTTAAGGTTTTCCATAATCAACTTTCAGTCTACATTTCTAAACTTATTTTATATAGTACTTGAAGGTTCATGACAAAGTTTCCTAAAAACCAGTCTGTGAAGTTAATATAAGTGAGGTCCTCCTTGATTTTTTGATGAGGATTTTGAGCCTCATAGAAATTAATCAAAACAAGTTTTTCCTTTTCACAAATCTATTGTTTGAGCTAGAAGTACATCACAGTTATTCTAACTTCAAGTGCAACATTTATTCCCCTGAAATATATATGTATTATATTCCTCTCCATTAGAGAGGTTAAGTATATAGTGTTTCTACCACCACATCCATATCACAGTGCCTTGTACATAGTAAGCAAGTCCTTAAGAAATGTACATTGATCTGGAAGGCCTAACTTCTAAGATCCCTTTCAACTCTTAAGATTATGTCATTTTCTAAGTGTAAATTCAATTATAATATCATTCTAAAGAAAGAATGCAGACTAGACTAACAAGTGATCTAAGTTTTGCACAGGGGAAAAAATAAAACAAAGGAAAATATATACTTCTTAGAACAGGATTTGAAGTAGGGGAATGGCATGGATTGATTTAGAGAACTTGAAATTTCAGGGGAGGGAGATGACATGGGCATTGGGATCAAATAAGCAAACATAAAATAGGTGAGGATAGAACAGAAGGTAAACTATTTGGGACCTATGGGAATAAAGCGAAGACAGTCTTTTGGCAATTAAGTAATGTAGCAGCAAAATAGATTCACTGGGCTTGAAATTGGAGGACAGTGCATGACAGTGGGATACCTAAGCCTCTCCTATTTAGTGAACTGAAGTGGCCCCACTCTAATCAGATTACTCAGGAGCAACATTCTGGAATTTCTGAAGCACAAATTCCAATGATGTAGTAAAACTGTGCCCTGCTAACAAACAACAGCTGCTGTGAGACCATCTTGAATTAATACATAGCATGGCTCATGTCAAGCAAAGGCAGCTGACTAACTTGGAGTTTAGAACTGTGTCTACATTATTAAAACCATTGGGCTGTGCTATGGTTCTTGCAGCAGCATCACTACCAAATCAGATTGACACACATTTATCCTAGGAATCAAAGAGTTTACGGAGACCTTGTCGGTCACCTTTCCTCATTTTACCTATGAGACAACAGGCCCAGAATGTGACTTGAGTAAATTCATACAAGTAGCAACTAAGGAAGAATTCAAATTCAGGTCTTCGGGCAGCTAGGTGGCACAGTGAATAGAGGGCCAAGCCTAGATTCAGGAAGTCTTTTTTCTGAGTGTAAATCTAACCTCAGAACTGTACTAGCTGGGTGATCATGAGCAAGTCACTTAATCCTGTTTGACTTTCTTCATTTATAAAATGAGCTGAAGAAGGAAATGGCAAACAAATCTCATATCTTTACAAAGGAAACCCCAAATGGGGTCATAGAAAATCAGAAACGACTGAACAAATTTTGTCTGTGGATTTAGTAGTTTTTTAATTATACAATATGAGAGAATTTTAGAGCTAGGAGGATTATGAATGTTGATTAAGTCCACACCCTTTGTTTTACAGGCAAGTAAAATGAGGCTCAGAGAGGCTGACCTACGGCCTAGGCCAGGAGTCTATGTGGGTGCCAGAGTCAGGAATTTGAAGTCATTGACTCATGATTTCATAGGATCTGAAGCTGTAGAGCTGGAAAGTACCTTTAATATCATGTAGTTCACTCTACTATCTATTAGAACAAATGAAGAAACTGAATTTCATAGTTAAAATTAATGCTTGAGGATATACATAGAGTAAGTAAAGGAGCTGGAATTCAAAACCCAAACTCAATAGTCTTCTCTCTACAGCAACATATTAATGTTGGTGTATATGTGAATAATAATGGAAAGAAATAGAGTTTTTATCATTCCATTTCCATACATGTATAGAACTTGTAAGTACCTATTTGGGCATGAACAAGAAAATATTTCAATACATTGATGAGTATTCCTTCTATAGATTGAAATTACCAGCGCAGGTGTGTATATAATTCCCATTGACCTTTCTCATAAGTGTATAGAACTTCCCTGAAAAGAAGGCATAAAACTAATGTGAAAGTTCCCCTAAAACATGCCTGAATACTTGGTCCCTATTCTCTATGTATCTATGATTGCATCCCATTCATGCTTGTCCTTATTCTCCCCACAGATTTTCTTTGGAATAATCATTTAATATACTAAAAGTCACCTTTCTTTTCTAATTTATTTCATGGAAAATAGTACTCTTTTACCATCCCTTTTTAATCATTCTGATCACATGCATAGACCACCTGTTCTTTTACGTCCATCATACATTTCTTCATTGTCATCCTTTTTGCATTATTGGAAAGATGCTGAAGTCTATTTGTACCAGCTGCCTCTCTACGTTACCCTTGAATGGCAGTGGCTGATGGCAGTATCCACACTGGTTACTGAGTGACATGATAAAGACAAAATAGTTTGAGAGCTCTACAAGAGCACTAACCTTTGTAATTAAGAGCCTAAGAGAGGAGAACACTTAAGGAAAACTCCATGATGACTCCACAAAGGGAAGACTTCAATCTCCCTAAGAGCAGTGTATTGCTTCTTTGCCATAGGAATATACTTTCCTTTGGTATGTATTTGTGGAAGAGTGTGCCCTAGACTTCTGAAAGCTGCTTTTATACCAGTTGTCATTATTTTTCTTCACTATACCCCTTTTTAAAATGTGAATTAAATCTAGCTGGCTAGTAATCAATAAGGAACACACTGGATTAGGCCTCATGAAATACAGTACCAGAAATACAAATTCATCCAAGGTAAGAAGTCAGCATATTCTGGGGACCCAAATTACTAATGCAGTGGGAGTTTGGGAAAGAACTCTGGAGGAGGAGGGGTGTACACATATGGAAGATGGATATAAGAAAGTATGAGTGTAAAATAATGCAGTGAATTTCCATAAATTAAAGATGAAAATCTCTTTATAGTCACATCATTTATCCATTGATTAGTGATCTGCAATTGGTAATAAAAGCAGTGGAAAATATGGAATAAGATGAATACCACCTAGTAGGATGTATTAGGTAGAGCCATTGCAATAGCATGGCAGAGCCAATAAGGCATCCATGTTACCAATCTTATTCCCAAACAAGAGTTTATATCAGTCAGATCACATTGAAACTGGTCAATTTACTATTAAAGTTTGCTTGTGTGGACTGACATTTGCCTACTTTGGGGACAAAAATTAATTCATTTCATTCAAGTTTATCAATTATCAAATATTTATTGATCTCTGTGTCGGGTACTTCTCAAATAATGAAATAATCTCTATTCACAAGAATTTTATAATCTAATGAGGGAAACAAATATTACTTAATAATACTTAACTATGTTCTGGGCATTGTGCCAAATGTTGGGGATAGAAAAACAAAAATAAGAGCCTTACCCTCCCCGATCTATTTTTGGCTTCTGGATTTTAAAACCAGACTGTCTCATTTGAAACTTTCCTGAGCACCTGAGGTCTTCTCATCATGGTGTATTCTACTACCACTGTATCTTTCTCAACATGAGACATCCTACTGTGCATCCTATGCCTTTCTACTATAGTTGAATTTCTCCTTGGAGCCAGTGCTTTGCTCTTAATAAATGCTTTTTTCTTTCCTTCCTTCCTTCCTTCCCTTGAAGAACTTATATTCTACAAAAAGGAAACAACTTGGCAGCAGCTAAGTAAATTAAAACTCTTTAGAAAGAAAATGTGAAGTAACATGGAGAAGAGAGCTCTAAATGCAAGGTAGCATTTGGGCAATTAATAGGGTTCTTGGTGTTCCAAGAGGTGGAGTGGAACATCATCTCTGGTGTGAGGAACAACGAGTGCATAAAGGCAGGTATCATGGGGGAGATATCATGCATAGAGGCAAGTGGGATGGGGATTGTGGCGATCTGTAAAGGTCTGTAATAGGTTGGAAATAGATGAAGTCTTTAAGAGTTAACTAGATCAAATATATCACATATATCAAACATATACATACACATATATGCATATACACATGCATATATAATTATAGGCAACAAGTAAGCAATGGTAGTTCTTGAGTAGGGAATTTCATGATTGAACCTATATTTTAACCACATTTATTTTTTAACTCTCTGGAACATGTATGGGAGGAGAGACTTAAGAAGTGAAAGAAAATTGTTAACATAAGGACAGAAATTGTTAATACCAAATAAGATGTTACCTGGCACTCCCTGAATCATACTAGCAATGTCAGAATGCTAATGGCCTTCCTGGCAAGATAGTGTTGATTAGGTTGAGCTGAGTTAGATCTTAAATGCCATGCTGAGATCTTGCCTTGTGGGGGAACCCAGCTCAAGCTGGATCTAGGCATATAAAGTCCTTATTCCTTTCTACTGGGATTCATGGCATGAAAGGTAAAATAGCCAAAATGAAATGGTTCTTCTTACTCTGATTGCTGAAAGAGGCTGGAATTCAGTGGCCAGGTCTTTACTACCTCATATTACCTCCTCCCTCTATCTCTTCGGCCTCTTCTCCTGAAGCTATAGATTTTTTTTCATGGATCTCTTTGGTTGCGAAATCCATTGGACATTGCCCAGGGTTGTAGGTTTGCTACCCTATTATCACAGTTAAAGACACTTTATTCCTCAATTCATAGCTTTGACCAGTTCAGGACTTGACAAAAACTATTGCAATAATACAGATGAGATATAATAAGAGCATCAACTGAGAAAATGTTTATATGAGTACAGAGGAAGAGATGATTGTGAAAGATGTCATGAAGATAGAACCAATAAGACCTGAAAACTAATTGGATATGTAACATAAAGTAGAATGAAGATCTGATTGTAAATCTCAGATGTCACAAATTATGTGACTAGAAAAATGTTGACTTAGAGAGTGACATTCTTTCTCCATCAGATTTCTTGCATTACTCACAGGGTCATAGATATATGCACAAGTACTTCCAGAAGCCACCAAATCTCACCCACTTATTTTGCAGATAAGGGAATTGATGCTTAGGGAGGTTAATTATTTGCTTAAGGTCATACATATAAGAAATGTCAAGGGTGGGAATTATTTGGAACTAGGTCCTTAGACTCCAGTATTGGTGCCCTGGCTTTTCTGTCACACTGCATTCCTAGATGATATCTCCTATTCATATTATATTTTTTTATTGTCTCATCAACACAGTCTTTACTAATTTTCCCAGTTGTTTTTAAGAGAGGAATGGGAAAGGAATAATTTACATAGTTCCTATTATGTACCAGGCATTGTGCTAAACACTTCACAAATATTATTTCATTTTATTATTAAATTTCAAGGATGATGAGATGTTTAGATATGTAAGGGGAAAAATACAAAAACAGTTAAACTCTATTTCAGTAACACCATGTTCCCCTCTTACTTGTAGCAACTTTCCAACTTTAGAACTTGTTACTTCTGAGTCAAGAAATATTTCACAATTCATTTTTGTGAGGTTTCCTCACTATTTAATTATATAATTACTTATAATAATACTTTATTAATGACTAAGACCTAAACTATGTTTCCCTCTCTATTGAAGGGTATTGATCCACATTTTAATGAGTAAGTCATGTGATAGTTCTGTGATCCACATGGATTCTTTTTAAAATAAGGTCAAGGTTAATGATATCTTCCCTTGCTCCAACTGTACTGTTTGTTTCACCATCAATTACTCAGGGTATGACAGTCCAGTTTGCTCATTATCTCTAACCTTTGCTTCTCCTCACACACCTCTGATTCTCTGTATTTTTGACCATTTCATTGCTCTACCAGAAAGTGGCCAGAAAGAAAAATGAGACTTGTTATTGATATCATGATTAAAATAAACAACAAATTTAATAGTTCCTCCAAAAAAAATGCATGATAAAGTGAATTGAAATCATGGTACAACCTTATTAACTTAAATTCTATTAATTTTAGGATTTATTAAGACCCAAAATTTGTTCTGAGATGTGTTAAAGTTTACATTTTTTTGATTATCTGCAAGTAACCTTTCTACATAAAGTAATAGAATTAAGTAAGCTATATCTAACTCTACATAGATGATTCTGCTTTCAAATATCAAATTGGGTGTGATTAGGCTTGGTGTAGATTTGGTCTTTGTGGCCCCTAAGGGTCAGTCTAGGAAAAACTGGTAGATTTAAATCTGATTTAAGAAAAATCTTCATGATATTTGGACTTGTTCCAAATAGTAATTGGTTAGCATTTATATAATACTTTAAAATTTCAAAGCACTTTACAAATATTAACTCATTTTATCCTCATAAGCCTGAGAGGTAGTTGCTCTTATCTCTATTTTACAGATGAAGCAAATGAGACAGGGGTTAAGTGACTTGTTCAGGGTCATACAGATGATAAATATGTGAGGCAGCAATAGAAATCAGTTCTTCTTGACTCCCATTCCAGTGGTGCTCTATCCACTGTGCAATCTAGCTACCTGTCTTGGGGGAGGATCAATGTTGCAGATGGGAATATTATAGATTATCTTTCACTAAAGGTCCTTCCAACAGAAGTTGCCTGGTCATTTACCAAACTTTGCATTGAATGGGATGATGGCAATGGGTGTATCCAACTTTTGTCTTATTTGGAGTAGGTTATCTCTGAGTTCTCTTTCAGTCCTGAAAAGTTGTAATTTTAGCAATTTGCATAAATTGGTTTGCTGGCAATAATACTTCAAAGGGTTATGACTGTGTCAGTGTGGTACTGATATCACTTATCACATCTAACTACCCGATGCCATAGTAGATAATCTTTGAGAGTTTCTGAGAAACTACGGTTCAAAAAACTCATTACTTTTTGGTCAACCATCTGGTAATCAAGTCACTGAATTTAACTAAGCTGATCTTCAGTCAACAAGTATACATATAGCCCATTGCCAAGTCTGAACTTGAAACTTTTCTGCCTTGGAAGGACCTGCCAAAGCTTTAATTATAACTTGGTGGCCTTTGATATCCAAGTGACACTCTAACTCCTTGCAATTACAAATGAATCACTCAAATACTGATGCTAATAAATTGAGCAAACATTTAGTAAACACCTAGAAGGTAATTAAAGTCATCCCCTGCAGGGTTTCTACTTACAAGGATTTTACAAGTAGATCAATTAACCTTTCTTCCTTTATGTTTCCTGTTGCATTTTTTTTTAATCTTTCTCATGTAAGCAATCACTGTGTTATTTTACATGGTACTTACTTTTGTCTATATTAAAAACTTAAATGGGGCTTGTAGGTGATACTAATTTCTCAAAGTTTATGAGAATGAAGCACAAAGTCAGACAAGTCCTACCAAGGCAGGGAAGGCTTGAACTTGACTTGTCAGTCTAGTCAGCTTCAGAGACCTATTTCAGGCTCATCTCAGCTTTTTCTTACAGTACTACCACACCTGTATACAGTATAATCCACCTGTCAGTAGGTCTTCCTGCTTCCAGTCAAACCATAAACACTCATTTAACCATATCATCCCCTACTTAGAAACCTTCCATATCCTCTCAGGATAATATATACATGTCCAAACCCGAGGTATTGAAGCTCACATGTAAGTACCAGGGGGGTGGTGCTGAATGACTGGAAAGCAGGCAACATAATTTCTAGTCTCTTCTCCCTCCATCCTTTTCCAAGGGAGACTTTCATTCCTGTCAGGAGAGGAAACAGGAAATTGGAACTAGAGGCGTTTGTAGCCCTGTTATTTTAGGATTCTATCCGCTCCCTTAAATATTATGAGTCTATGATGATTTTCAGGTTCAATCTAAAGTCTAATCTCTGTTTCATTGTTGGAAGAAGGAGAAACCTAAGGTTTGTATCCAATGTTCGATTCTTATCCCACTGAATACTTGTTACACAATGGACACCAATTAGCAATTAGTTAGGAAAGCCATTTATCTAAGTTGGTAGCAAAACAGACACCAGAGAAAGTATACATAGTGAAATACATAGCAGACAATGTAGAGTGAAGGAAATCTTCTACTGGGAGCAAAGTAACTGCTCAACCAAGAAAAATCCTAAATCTCATTCAAAAGCAAGTTCTCCAAAGTCCCTAATATGTATCAAGCCAGGATGGATGACATGATGGGGATTTCCAGTTTCTCTCATACCTTCCCAGAGCCTTTTTTTCTTTAGCAACCTCACATGAAGTTGACCATAACCATCTTCCCCATGGAAGTCAGAAATACACAAAACAACTACGGACTTGAAGTGATTCTTCATTCACATTTTGCCTCCTATGTATTTGTGAAGTTTTATTTGGTATTATTTGCCTTGAAAATGGAAGGTATTTCTTTCTAGGCAAAAATCACCTGGTTGCTGTTCCATATACACAATATTCTATGTAGTGTCACTGGATCTTTAAGGATTTCTCCTTGTCTAGAATGCACTAATACCACAAATCTACCACTTGGAATCCTTGCCATACCTCAAGTCACAAAATTATGTACTACTTCCAGCAAAAAGTTGTTGAAAGTTATGTTGACTCAGTTATCCAGGGTTCCCAGTCTTGCTTACCAAACAGTGTTGGGAGAGGCTTTAGTGGGTAAAGAGACACCAAGTCTGCAATTTTTTAATATCTCCTGCTCTTTGTCACCTACCCCTGCAGGCAAATTGTCACATTTTTGTTATTTTGTGGAGGAACTGAGATTAAAGAGCCCCTCTTTTGCTAAAATGGACTCAGCTGGGTTATCTTAAAGTTATCTCTAAAAGTTGTCTTCACCTTCAAACCATTGGTGATCTCAGGGGATCAGCTCATCATGTGTTGCTACCTTGATGTACTTTTAATGCAATCCTTTTAATTCTCTTTGATCTGAGTTTTGCCTCTTTAATCAAGATGAGGAATTTGGGTGCTTGTGGTCAGATTCCAATTCCAAGACAGTATTTCCCTCTAGCCTCAAAAGCACTATGTCTGCAGTTTCCCCCCAGCCTAAAGATACTACGCCTAGCAATTACTCATGAGTGGATCCCAGAAGAATCTTTTCTCTCTCTAGCTGGTACAGTAACAAACCACACCTGCAGCAATTATTAGTGTGAACTGGCTTTGTACTGGCTCATAAAGATAGGCGGTACTGATTATACTATCTATACCATCTTTCTACTGCATTATATGCATCCTGGACTCCTCATTCTCTGTATCCTAGACTTAAGACATATGTACACTCCCTACATCTATCTTGTCAAATAAGACATTGACTGGTAGCAGACTGGATAATCCTTCGGCAGCCCTGACCACTAGTTGACTTAGTGATGATGTAGCAGACCTAAAAATCACACAGCCCCCCCCCACCTCCCTCTAGCCATGGGCTTTTTCTGGTGAACTCTGGATAAAATGCCTGCACAGTAAGTACAAAAAGTGAATGTTGCTTTAAGAATTTACCTCTCCTTAACCACTCCTTAATCCCACACTAAATCACCTAATATGCACACTTGGCACCTATTTCACTGTAGTTTCTCCAATATAAACATTAATTATACCCCTCTAAGGTCACAGGTTTCTTAAGAGCTTTTGCCCACTGAATAACATAACAATAAACTTTTGGCAGCCTGACTTAAAGATCACTTGAGACTATGAATTCTTTCCAGACAAACTTTTCCTGTTCTTTGGTACTTGAGGGTTCCCTGCATCCCCCAGACCTCCTCAGAATAAAGGTTTGAATTCCAGTTCTAAAAGTTCCTTAGGTTCATGATGAAGGAATGTTCAGTTCTCTGAGGCTCAGTTTTATCACCTGTGAAATGGGTTCAATAAAACACTAATTTCTTAGAACTATTGTGAGGGAAATACTTCCTAAATCTTAATGTATTTTATAACCTTATTATTTAAGGTTGCTGACCTCATTGTCCCCTAAACATAGAGTTTCATAATATCCCCTACCCTTCTCAACTCTGATCCAGAACTCAAGGTTCTACTGAGGGAAGCTCGACTTCTCAGTGAATATTCTCAGTTATCTATCCAAACTCAGCAGGGGCCTTTCCTTTCCTAGATCTGATAAGAGTAATATGCAATCCACTCCACTTTACTATTCCTGGAAAGGATACGTTACTTGATGACCCTGTGACCATCATCATCATCTCTATCTAAAATAATGCTCCATGTCTTTCAGTTCATGGGGAAATTGGATTTAAGTGAGGCAGAGTTGCCTAAAATTGTCAGCCTCACGCTCTCCTCCAGAGTCATCATAGTTCAGTGGCAGGACAGAATCAAGATGACTGGTGAAAGCTCAGCATGAAGGGGATATCCTTGGCATCTTTAATGTCTAACCAAACTCTGAGTACTCCACATCACCTGTTTCAACTGCCTTCATGGCCTTTGGAACAAATCGTTCTCATCCACCCATTCCACCAAAGGAAGTCTTCACATGCTTGGGGTAGACACCCCCCTAAGTCATCAATGGGTTTGAGACCTCTTGGTTACCCTCAAACTGGTTTGGTCTGTCAGCCAAAATGGTTCACTAGGGTATTGTAGCTGCACATGCCACAGCTTCTTAGAGCCACAGGTGAGAATTAGGTGGAACAGGTGGACCCTGATGTTGAAAAGCAGCCCTGAGAAGGGTTCAGCAGCCATTACACCAAAGGCACTGGTTCTTCCTGAACACATCCTACATCATAATCCTCCATAGACACCACTCTGTTATGGATCTTGTCTTCCCTGATTAGAAGGTGAACTCCTATCTTTTATGGTTCTATTTGTATCCTAAAACCTTATCAGGGTGTCAAACCGTTAGTAAAGGCTTTACATTTTCCCCTCATTGGTTCAGTCACTCATTTATCTCCATTCTTTACATTTTCCCCTCACTGGTTCAATCACTCATTTATTTCCATTCTTGATGTTTCGCCTTTGCTATACTCTAACTCCAGTAACGTCTCTCAGTCCTCCTTCTATCCAAGTATTCCCTCCTTGTGCAATCTTCCCTTGGTGGTATTATTATTTTTTCATAGAACTTTCCTTTCTTTGTTTTTATTCTCCAGACCACACCATTTAGGATAAAATTCCCCACTGTCTTGTACCGCTTGTTAAAATTTTATTTAATATTAATATAAATGACATTTACTTTCAGTGTCTAAAGTGCCATAACACATTTTTAGTACCTCTCTACAGGTCTTTATCAGTATTTTTAGGCAGCTAAGTGGTAAAGTGGAATCATCTTCCTGAGTTGTGTGATGTTGGGCTGAGTCAGATGTGCCTAATATAACTGAACAACAGTAGCAAAAAACAGTATTCCTAGTCCATTCACTCTCAGCCACTTTTCTTTGTATGATCATAAAGCTTCAAGAAAATAACGATGCAATAAACATGTAGATATACATATTATTTTAGAGAAACCTTGAAAGAAAAATGCACTCCCTCCATCTTATTGGATCCACTTTAATTTCTGTACTGTGATAGTGATGGGAAAAGGAGGCAATGGGTACAAGAATCATACAGATTTTAGATCACCCCACAAGGGTATTGTTTTTTAACCAATTGAGGTCATGTTTGGCCAGAACGCAGACAAGAGTTGTACAGGATGGACAGGCATAGATGAGTTGCAATGCACACCATATGAAGGAACTCCTGAAATGAGATTAAATTTCAAGCTAATTGCAGGTGGAGTCTGTCTTTTGCTTTTCTTTGTTTCCCTAATGTTTAGCCCAGTTCTTGGCATGCATTCAATATATATTGACTACATTTTAAATGCCATATAGCACTACTGTTTGATCTGATGATTGGGCTTTAAATCTCCAGAAGCTGTGTGTCCCGGGGTGGGTACAATTTTACATTAACTCCTACTCTAAACTGGAATTCATCATTGCATGCTGAATAACATTATCTTGTGTGCTTTTAGTATAAATGAAAAAAAATTCGATCCCTTCCTAAAATTTCTCTTTTTTTGTTTTTAATGCATTTTAAATGACTTGTAGAGAACTAATGGAGTTGGAATTAGAGCAGACCTTATTCCGCTTAAATTAAAATAACTATTCATTGTAACCTAATTCTATTAGGTAATTCAATCAGTTTTACTATTTCCCCACTCCACATATTATGACAGACTCTGTCAGTTTATGTTGCTTTGGATTGTTTTCTTCTGAGTTTCACTGTTGTATTTTGTTTTGAGGAAACAGGATCATAAGCTTGAAAGTTTTACTATATCTGAGCTTAACACAAAGGATAAAAAGAAAAGACATTGTACAAAAAGTTGATAAAAGCTAAGATAGTTTATGTCAGTTCTAATTGTTACCTCTCTCTTTCCATA
>JAQQSK010011542.1:0-12239 GCA_028658325.1 Potorous gilbertii
CTGGCGCTAGGCTGTTATCAATGCTTCCAAGATATGGGATGGTGTCAAAGTCTTTTGGATGCTTTTTTCCATCAATAAAATGGGACTACTAATAATTTCAGTGCCTATTTCACAGACTTGTGCTATATAAAACTTAAAGCTATCTCTAAATTTGAGCTAAAATTAATTATTGATGGTATATCTTAAACTGAAGGGTAAGATAAAGAAAAATAAATGAATGAATGTTTAGAAAAATCAGGGACTGAATGAAGTTTCCAATATTTTGAGCTTGAAGGTTGTATTTTGTTTTCATTCAGTTGTTTCAGTCATATTTACCCTTTTGTTACAGTATTTGGAGTTTCTTGACAAAGAAACTGGAGTGGTTTGCCATTTCCTCCAACTCATTTTGCAGATGAGGAAATTGAGGCAAACAGGTTTTAGTAACTTTCTCTGGGTCATACAGGTAGTAAGTGTCTGAAACTGGGTTCAAACTAAGGTCTTCCTTATTCATGGCCCACATTCTATCCATTGAACCACTTAGCTTTCCTACAGGTTGAATAAGAGCTGATTTTTGATGAATGAGTTTGCTTCAAGAAATTTTCTTTTTAAAAGTTTGAATTTTCAACGGACCTATTTACTCTTAGAAAGGCAAGGAAGCAATGGAAACTCATTGTATTTCATTAAGGAGCATCAGGATAGAAACAGTTTTTCTTTTATATGGATAGGTATTTGAACACCCCAATTTTTTTCCTCAGAAATACTTAGTATTCATTTGGTTATATGAAACAATATACACAACCTTAAAATGATGTGTTCTATAAATTCTTACACAATTTAAGTACAATTTTTGTTCATTTGTGTATATGAGTATATGTGTGTGTATTATATATATATATTATACAAGTGTGCTTCCAATTACATGAAAAAGGAGAATATTAGACACCACTGATTTGCTTTGCAAAAGTGGTAATTAACTTAGAAAAAACTCACCAAAATGTTCCTTTAAATAGTTCTTAGAAAATTTTAAATGTAATTCTGTTCACAAAAATTCAGTTTATATGTTGAATTTCATGAATTTACATGAACATCAGGAATATGTACATTTGATAATTTTATATGAACTTGGCACGACAGAATCATCGGCCAATTTTAATCTGCCTTCAAAGGATAAGACCATTCATATCCTCAGGAACACTAATTACTGTGGGATACGACAATTCTAGATATTGATAAAAGAACCATAGTTAAATGTTACACCATATATTTTAGAGCATGTTTTTGAAAACAGGCTACACAGTTAAAATACAATACTGTTATTTTTTTTTTCATATCAAGTAGACCAACCTTGTCCTGAAGTTTGTGGGATGAGGATGTCCATCATATAAGGACAAATAGTCATACTCCTCTTCTAGAGCAAATGACTGGAAGACGATTTGTATTCTGTTCCTTTCTTCTGCTATTATTACCCATGTACAGTTTGCACCATTTGGATAGCCATATGGAAAGCCAGGGCTCTCTATAGTGCCATTGAGTCCTTTTAATGTTCCACCACACGTATAAATAAATCCTGCAACAGAAAATTCATGACAGACATCAGTACTATGCAATGGCAACCAAAGTCAATTGTGAGTTCAAGAGTTAAATTGAAAATGAAAGGATATAACTGTCATACAATCATAGACTGAGAACTGGAAGGGATCTTAGAGGTTATCTAATCTAACTCCTTTATTTTACAAATAAACTGTGTTCCAGAAAGTTGAAGACACTTGCCTAAGTCACATAGATCCTCTAATTCTAAATCCATTCCACTTTTCATTGAAACATACCATTTTCTAAAAAAAAAATCACTGTCAATCTAAATTTATTTAATATTTATAAAGCAGTAGCTAGAGTACTAGACTTGGAGTTGGGAAAACCTGAGCTCAAATTTAGCCTCAGACATTTAACCACAGCTCTATGACCTGGGACAAGTCATTTAATCTCTGTCTCAGCTTCCTCAAATGTAAAATGGAAATAATATCACCTACCTCCCAGGGTTGTTATATCAAAAGCAATAATATTTGCAAAAGCATTTGACAATTAGGTTGTCATGTAGCAGATGTTTAATAAACTCTTTTTTCCTTTGAGCTCGGGACACAATCAATAAGCATTTATTTAGCAATTACTATTTATTTTAAGCAATAACTGAGCTAACACTGGAAATGCAAAGAAAGAGCCAAAGTAAGTTTCTTGTGCTCAAGGAACTTACATTCTAATGGGGATATAACATATGTAAATTGGAGTGTATAAGATAAATCAAAGTAAATGGCAGGTAACCTTAGAAGGAATGTGCTTCTGTGCTGACCAGGAAAGGCCTTCCCAGGGAGGTGAAGGTGGATTGGGTCTCAAAGGAAGCCAGGAATCCAGAGTCAGAAGTTGAAAGGGAAAGCATTCCAAATTCAAGGAACAGCCATTGTAAAGGCATTGAAACAGCTGAGAGACATAAATCATTTTAAAGGAACTCAATCTTTTGTATAGGGGATTAACAGTTAAGAAGATTGGACAAATAGGGAGGGACCAGGTTATAAAGAACTTTAAAAGCTAGATGAAAGATTTTATATTTGAACTTAGGAGTATTAGGGAGCTACTGGACTTTGTGAGGGTTACTGGACTGGTGCTTCAGGGAAATCACTTTGTACTTGTGTGACTGGAAGTGTTAAGGTGCCCTCAACAGTAAAATCCTTCTCTCCAGGAGTACATAATCTAATTAGGTATTTAGATGACAATCTCATTGTTGAACAATCTGAGTAATCACATGACTAGGAACAGCAATTTCATGAAATTATAAAGCAATTTTGTTAAAATGTGTTTTCATTCAGTGATTCCATATGTCTATAATTCATGAAAAATGGATTATCAAACATTTTAAGTGATCTAACCCCATATAAGTGATAGGATCATATAAAGGTCAATAGAAAGAAACAAAGTGTGTAAAGATAGTCTGCAGTATATTAACATTCAATATTTGTCAGGAAAAAATGGAATAAAATATAATGTTCACAAATGGAGGTGAGTCAAGACTTTCTCTGGGTCTTTTACTGTTTCCCATTTGGGCTATGTGTGGGCTGTCCCTTCTCCTTGCTATCTCACCTGTCCTTTCCCTATTCTACTCATCTATTTGGCTTTTATGAGATGTTTTTATGTCACTTGTTAGTTCAAACCCTCATTAGTAACATCCTTAAGCCTCCTCACACCTATCTTTCTATCAAATTTTAGGTCAGTAACTATTTTAATTCTTCCCAGGATAAACTCATGTTAATATATCCTATGAATTAAAGGACTCAGAATTACTCAAAGAACACTGGTGTTAAAACAAAAATATGCAATAGGTGTTTCTAAATGGTTTTAATGAATTACACCTTCATTTTTCTTAAGCAGTTGGAAACTGCTTCATAAAGAATCAATAGTTACTAACACCAGTAAAAACCAAGACACCAGGATGAGGATGCCATTTTAAAATACTGCAGGAGATAACTTTTTCTACACTAAAATGAAAACCTATGTTGTCAGATGCAGTATGGTTGTGATAAAGCAGTGGATATTTTCAGAAAATGCCCAGAAAGGATGATGAAGGAAACTATAATGCCAACGTGCGGACATATATCATCAGGCTACAAATTAGATTAGAATTTTGCTATAACAGTTCACTATGCAGCACAGAATAGGATTCAATATAAAATTTATCTTTGATCCCATGATAGCTCACCTTTACACAGCTTTTTAAAGATGGTAATATGTTTTCCCTGAAATAACCTTGTGAGGTTGATGATACAAATGTTATTATTTCTATGCATTAGATAAGAAAACTGATGCTCACAGATTTAAGTGATTTGCCCAAAGTCTCACATCTAGTAAGTGTCAGGGATGAGATTCAAACCCAGGTTTTCTGACACTAAGTCCACTTCTTTGGTTAGCATATCACTATGGCTAGTGTGACCTATATTCCAAGGCACATGTGCTACAGGTAGCAAACCATTAATTTCCTCTATATTTCAAATTCACCAAGGCAATCCAAGGGGAAAAATGAATGTGATCATATAAATATCAATCAATCAGCAAACATTAAGTGCTTCCTGCAATATATGTCAAGTCTTGTGCTAGGCAACAAGATTACAATTATAAAAATGAAACCATCTCTGATTTTAGGATTCTATCTTGACAAATATCCACCAAAATATGGGGATAAAACACAATCACAGATTGAAAAAATACATAATAGATGAAAGCTAACATTTATATAGAGTTTTAAATTTTACAAAGTAATTTACTTGTTATCACATTTTCTCTTACAAAAACCCTGTGAGGTAGATGTCTCTTCATTTTACTGATGAGGAAACAGTAAAAGAGAAACTAAATGACTTGTTCAGGGTCAAACAACGAATAAGTGTCTGAGGCAGGATTTAAACTCAAGCTCTCCTAACACCAACTAAGGCACTTCATCTATTGTGCCACCCACAACTATGAATTACTTTGGAAGACAGGAGGATGGCAGGATATCACTAGAAATCTGGGGGTGGAGTGAGGCCAAGATAGTGGAGTAAAAGCAGGGACTTGCTTGAGCTCTCCCCCAAATCCCTCCAAGTACCTGTAAAAATGACTAAATGAATTCTAGAGCAGCTGAACCCAAAAAATGACAGAGTGAAATAAATGTTCAGACCAAGAAAACCTGGAAGATCAACAGGAAAAGTCTGTTGCACCAGACTGGGAGAGGAGCATAGACCAACTCTGGCCACACCAGCCTAGGGAGAACTTGAAAACAGGCCTCAGGGGACTGAATCATTGGCAGTTAAAGTGGTTTCCAGACTTCTCAACCCACAAGTGCCAAAGACAACTTAGAAGGTGAGTAGGAAAGGTCTCTGGGCCCTGAGTGAGAGAAGAATTTGGTGTGGTGCTAGCCACAGGGAAGCAGCAAGGCAACAGCTGCTTTTGGAGCTCTCAGCCAACAGACTGTGGCTGGGATTTAGTGGCTGACCGTAGTAGGAATGCAGGGATATCTTTGCTGGTGCTGAGGCAGGATTTTTTTGCTTTTGCCCTTGCTGGTATTTGGGTTGCTGTTCTAGGTGGCAGTCCTGGGCCATTGCAGATCTTGTGGTGGTGGTGGAGAGGGAATCCTCCTCACAATTCTAAAGCAGAAAAGAGTGTTGATGGTCACTCACAGACCACAGTAAAGGCCAGGAGAGAAATAAACACTGCTCCTTTGATCATAACACCTCAGAAGAACTGAAAATTTACAGGTTCCTAAAAGTATCTCTGAAATCAGCTTGACAAAAACTCCTTAAGTTTAGGTAAATACACCCTCCCCACTGAAAGCAAGGTTCTACCTTAACAAAGAACTAAAAAGTCAAGTTATTGTCCGGGAAAATGAGCAAACAGTAGAAAAATCAGACTATAGAATCTTACTTTGGTGATAAGGAAGATAAAAACAAAAAAACCAAAAGAAGAAAAGAAAGTCAAAGTTCCTACATCCAAAGTCTCCAAGAAAAATATGAGTTGGCTGTAGGCCATGGAAGAGTTGTATCTCATTGGAAAAGCAAATGACCTATAAAATAGATCCAGGAGAGATCATTTAAAAAATTATTGGATTACCTGAAAGGCATGATAAAAAAAAGGGCCTGGACATCATCTTTCAAGAAATTTTCAAGGAAAACTGCCCTGATATTCTAGAACCATTCAGGAAAATAGAAATTGAAAAAATCCACTGATCACCCCCTGAAAGAGACACCAAAATGAAAATTCCTAGGAATATTGTAGCCAAATTCTAGATTTACTAGGTTAAGGAGAAAATATTGCAAGCAACCAGAAGGAAACAATTCAGGTATTGTTGAAACACAAGCAGAATAAGACAAAATTTAGCAGCTTCTTCATTGTGAGATTGAAGGACTTGGAATATGATATTCCAGTGGGCAAGAGAGCTAGGATTAAAAACCTACCTACCCAGTAAAACTGAGTATACTCTTTCAGGACAAAAAATGGAATTTCAATGAAATAGAGGACTTTTCAAACATTTTTGCTGAAAATACCAAAACTGAATAGAAAATATGACTTTCAAATTCAAGAATCCAGAGACACATAAGACATAAACAGGAAAGAGAAGTCATAAGGAATTTATTAAAGTTGAAGTATTTACATTCCTACATGGAAAGATGATATTTGTAACTCATGAAACCTTTCACAGTATTAGGGTAGTTGGACAGAAATATACACACACACATACATACATACATACATATACATATATAGTATGTGTGTGTGTATGTGTAGACAGAGGCACAGGGTGAGTTGAATATAAAGGAATGATATCTAAAAATAAAATCAAGGGGAGAGAGAGAGGAATGTGCTGGAAGGAGAGAGAGGTAGAATGGGATAAATTATTTCACCTGAAAGAGGCAAGAAAAAGTCTTTACAGTGGAGGAGAAGAGGCAGGAGGTGAATGGGAATGAGTGAACATTATTCTCATCAGATTTGACTTAAGGAGGGAATAACATGAACCTCAATTGGATATGGAAATATATCTTACCCTACAGGAAAGGGGGAAAGGGATAAGATGCGGGGGAAGATGATAGAAGGAAGGGTATATTGGGGGAGGGGAGAGCAAACACTTCTGAGAACGGACAGGGTCAAAGGAGAGAATAGAATAAATGAGGGGGGGATGGAATGGAGGGAAATATAGTCTTTTACAACATTACTGTTATGGAAGTGTTTTGTATGACTACACATATATAACCTAAATTGTATTGCTTGCCTTCCCAATGAAGGTGGGTGGGGAGGAAGGAGGGGAGAGAATTTGGAAGTCAAAGTTTTAAAAATGAATGTTAAAAAATGTTTTTACATGCAACTGGGAAATATGGGCATACAGGCAATGCAGTATAGAAATGTATCTTGCCCTATAGGAAAATAGATGGGAAAGGGGATGAGGGAAGGTGGGGTGGTGATATAAGGGAGAATAGATTTCTGGAAGGGGTAATCAAATGCATGTCATCTCAGTGTGGGAGGAGGGGAGAGATAAGGAGAAAATATGGAACTCAAAATGTTTTAGAAGATTGATAACAAAAATAAATAATTAATTCAAAAAATCATCAACTATTAGATATTTCAAACTTGGTATCTTACAAGAAACACAAACTCAATATGCTCCAAACTCAATTCATAATTTTTTCATTCAAACCCTTCTGAAATTCTTTGTCAAGAAAACCAACTTCCTTCCTTCCTTCCTTCCTTTCTTCCTTCCTTCCACCCGCCCAAGTTTCCCCAAGACTCTGGTCAAGCATCACATCATGCATCAAGCATTTACTGGTGCCCTAAGCTACCAGTGCCTTTCCCCTCACATTAATGTTACCTTGCATTAGTTCTTTAATGTGTTTTGCATATATCTATAGATTCACATATTATCTCTCTCATGATAATATAAGCTCCTGAGTACAAAAACTGCTTTGTGTTTATCTTTGTAGCCCTGAACACAATCTACGCATAGAGGTGTTTAATAAATGCTTCCTTGACTAAGTCTTGACCCAACCTTCCCTGCAAACACAGACCTATATTTTCAACACCAACATTATTTGAGTAATATATGACTCAAATATTGGAATAATGATATCTTTAAAGAATTAAAGATTTTTTAAGGATCATAAAAAGGGCAAAAGAGAACAGGATTGAAGACCAACTGATGATGACAGGTGCCCCAATGGTATCTTCACAATGCTGGAGAATTTGAGGAAGACATCCAGAATTTTGGGTGACTCTTCTGTGGATAATTTAGAGAAAGATATTAATGAGTGGTACAGGATGGGTAGATGTGAATAGGTCATGATCTTCA
Source organism: Potorous gilbertii (assembly GCA_028658325.1). Taxonomy (NCBI): domain Eukaryota; kingdom Metazoa; phylum Chordata; class Mammalia; order Diprotodontia; family Potoroidae; genus Potorous; species Potorous gilbertii. The sequence goes on from JAQQSK010011542.1 coordinate 7,832, forward strand.
TCTTATACCCATAGCATTGAAGAACTCAGATCTATTGGAATATGGGTCATATGGAAATAATAGTTCTATAAAAGGTATTTTCCCCAAGGAAGAGCATCTTAAACCATACATATTTATAGCAATGCAATGCAAAAATGTTTTTAATAAAATTTTAATTTAGTTTATAATTGAATATTTCAACTATTTATTTACATACATTTTATTCATTAAAAATCCATTTCTATAATTTTCCCTTGGCTTTATGGTTAATGCAATAAGAAAAAAAATGTAGAGATGACAAAGTCCCCCAACATCCAGCTCCCTTGTAACCTCATGCAGTTGGCTAAAAATAAATTAAAAAAATACTTCCCCCTCCTAAAAAAAATTAGAGAAATCATAAAAGTTCTCTTTAAAGAGAGGGAACCAAGGTTGAACTTTGAAAGGAGCTAGGAGTTCCAAGAGGCAGTGATAAGAAGGATAAGCATTCTAGTCATGGGGGTATAGCCTCTGTAAAGGCATGGAGGAAGGAAACAGAATGTTTTGTGTAGGGTATATAGCACAGAATCAAATATGGCTGGACCATAGAGTACCTAAGGAGTACTAATTTGTAATTAGCCTGGAAACAGAGAATTGAATTAAATTTTGAATGACTTTAAATGTTAAATTCGAGTCATTTCACAATTAAGAAATGTGAAATCTTTTTGCCAAAAGATATGAATAAACAATTTTCAAATGAATCGCAAACTACTAACAAATATATGAAAGAATGCTTCAAATCATTAATGTTAATAATAATATAAATGTAAGGCAAAACAACAGTGAGGTTTAGCTCCAACAACAAATTGAAAAAGATTACTTAAAGATAGGAATAGACAATGTTGAAGAAGGTGTGGAAAGAAAGACACAATAATGCTTTTGTTGGCGGAGCTGGAAAGCAAATTTGAAATGTGTAATGCACCTAAAAATTAATTCTTTCAATCCAGAAATTCATCTACTAGGCATACATACCATGTCAGTCAGGTGACTTGCAAATATAAAGCTACATATAAACCAAAATATGTATAGTACCACTGTGTGTGCGTGTGTGTGTGTGTGTGTGTGTGTGTGTGTGGGTAGCCAAGAACTGATCACAAAGTAGATGTTTATTGATTGGGAAATGGGTAAACAAATTGAGGTGCATGAATGAGGTGGGATATTACCTATGCTACAATGGATGAAGAGAACAAGGAATAAAGAGCAGCATGAAAAGATTTAAATGACTTGATGCAAAGTAACCAGGTCCTAGAAAACAATATACACATTGACAACAACAAAGAAGATGGGAAGAATGAAAATCACCAAATAAAACTCAATGTTAAAAATAATAAAGAATCAGCTTGTACCCAAAGAAGAGATATGAGAAGACACCTCTCTCCCCCTTCCCAACTTTTAGTGTTTTTGAGAAGGCTAGGTTCCACAAGTAGGAATCATCACATAAAACAAAAGATTTTTTCAATATTAACCAGTATTACTGTTTTTTCTTTCTCCTTCCTATCTATCTATCTATCTATCTATCTATCTGTCTATCTATCATCTGTCTGTCTATCTTCTATTTATTTAGACATCCTTTTTTTAATATATGTCATAAATGATGGTTCTCTGAAGGGAGAATGAAGAGGAATACAGAGAAAAATATAGGTGATGTAAAACAAAAAGATGTCAGTAGTATTTTTAAATCAATAAGAAATTATATTATGGTAGACATTAAAAATTTGTGTGCATTAATATATTTTTATTTATGTGATAAAAAGGGAATGAATAATTTTTATGAAATGCAAAAATAAAAATAAATGAATGGGCTCTTTTAAATTGCTTCTTGAAGAGCAATTACTTTGAAGCCTTAGGTTAATTAGCTATCACCCATTTCTATTAGTTTTCTGCCTGAACAGCTTCCAATTTGAGCCTCATATTTAAATACAAGCATGAATCCCTTGAGCTACAATCTGATCTATGGACTGTTTTATATATTTCTAAGCCCCATAACCCTGATGATTTTTAGCAAAAGGACATATGTCCTAAAATAACATGCTTATCTTAATCCATTAATTATTCATATAACCCAGTTCATGCATCTGAGTATTTTTAAAGGTAAATGTAGAATTCTAGGGGTTTTGTTTGTTTAAATCAATTCAATTTAACAATAATTAAGCACCTACTATGTGCAAGGCACTGTGCTAGGTGCTGAGAATAGTATGATAAAAAATGAAGCTGTTTTTGCCTGCAAGCAACTTATAGTTTAATGTGGACTTAACAACAACAATATCATTTATATAGCAGACAATAGGTCCTAGGCATTATGTTAAACATTTTTCAAATATCATCCAATATGATGCTCACAACACTGCAAAGTAGGTATAATTGCCATTATTCCCATGTTATCATTCCCACTATTTTACACTTGAAGAAACTGAAGGAGACAGAGGTTAATGACTAGCTCAGTCACCCAGCTAGTTTCTGAAGCTTGAATTGAATGGATTCAAGTCTTCCTGATTCCAGGTCTAGTTCTTTATCTATTGTGACATTGAGATGCCTCATATATTATAGTCATTGTGTATTATATGTAGATACAAAGCATATTCTAGTGAATTTGAAGAGGAGAGAATATTAACATGTGGAGGAAATTCCTGTTAGTGTAGGAAAGGTATAGAGAATAGTATGTGAACTTTTAAAAAAATTATTTTTTTTTTTTTGCAGGTAGGTAGTGGTAAAGAAGAGAATACTAGTGCCAGAAGTTAGGGGATAAACAATTCCAGGCACTTGGAACCAGCTGTACAAAGACAAGAAGCCAGGACTTTTAGGGGCCATCGGTGTCTACAGCTTTGGCATCAATTATGAATGTGAAAAGGCAATTAATATGGGAGCTAGATTATGGGGAACTTTAACTGCTACACAGCTTTTGGGGTTTTATTTTATCTTTACTCATGGTTAACTTAGGAAAACAATTTTTAGGCCTTTGGTTACTGCTTCTCAGAAGGAATAATTTTCTCTCATTGACATCAGTCATTATCCTTAAGGGAACAACAAGTTTAGAAACGTGATCCTGCCTTTTCTCAAAATTCCAAATTCCCTATCTTATTTTTATGCTAAACATATTATAACATTATATTATACATGTTTTTATTCTCACTCTTTTCCTTTGACTCCCTCTTCCTTACCACCTCCTAAGGTTTCTATACTTGGGGAACCAAAAAAAATTCATGGAATTGTTTAATGTGTGTAAACAGGAAGTCAACATCTGGTCTCCAATATCACTTGTGAGGGAAAAAATGCTTTACAGCCTACTAGTGCAATTGGTATTTCATGCTGAGAAATGCTTCTTGATATTTTGGCATTAAATTATGTGTATATTCTGTCTTTGAACTCTTACATTCTTAGCAAACAATTACTCATGCCCTCAAGTAATTCAGTGTATTTGCGAATGCATTGATTTAAATAGTTCCATCAGTAACATAGATTACATCCCATCCACAGGGGCTTCGATTCGGCTACTTTTATACAAGTTGTCTCATGAGTTTTCATAGGTTTTCCACCCAGTGTGCTAGGAACTTTCCTCAACTTCCCTTGAAATTTAGGTTACGCTAATGAAACACAGACATCTGCCATCAGATTTAGTTTGCTCTTGTTGTGTGACCAATTCTTCCTTTTCTATATGAATTTATTATAGTTCTTTCTAATTTCTTATTTATAATGTATGTATTACAGCCTACATACACACCTTATATATTTCTTAAATGTCCTCTAGGTTCTATTCACATTCATTTAAAGAAATCATTTTTTTCCGACATCTTGTTTTTATATCACTAACCAATACATTAATTCCAACATTCTTTCCTCTGTACCGATTATCTCCTAACTCAGAAAAGAAATAAATTGTTCATATCTCTTCTTTGAGGCCAAGATTGGTCATTATCATTTCACATTAGTCAGTTTCATTAAAAAAAGTTCTTGGTGACTAGCATTCCATATGACTCAAGGATATACACCATCACCACAATTACATTAAATTTGATGTATTAGCTATTAGAAGAACGTACTTTTGAATCACAGAACTAAAACTATAGTGCTTTCAATGAACCTTGAATTCTACCTACCACCAAAGTACTATACATCTTTCTATTAACAATATTCTCTGAGAGATGCTATCCGACTCTGAATCATCACTATGGCAGAAGAATCAAAAAGGTAAAGTTATCCAAATTAATTAGTATTTATTATTTCTACTATGTTTCAGAAGAGTGTAAGTAATTGGCACAGTGAATAGCATACTGGACCTAGAACCAGGAAGATGCATCTTCACGAGTTCAACTCTGGTCTGAGACACCCTGAGCACATCATTTCACTCAATTCCTCATCGGTAAAAATGATCTAGAGAAAGAAATGGCAAACTACT